>CM029014.1:13275452-13342424 GCA_016801055.1 Panax notoginseng
AAGGCTCAGATATAGGAACAAACAAATTTGAAGCTGCGCTTAACAACATAAAAACAATAACCTACTTTTGCTACAGCAGCCATATCTCATCCAGAGAGAGAAGAAAGAGATGTAACTGACAGCATAGCCACGAGTACCAACAAGGATAGCAAATCTTGGAAACAAATTGGGCCATGAAAGTTGAAATGTTAGAGAAATGAAAACCATAGTGGAGCCATAACAAGCTCCTGAATATTAGCAGCATGGTATGCTTTTGTTCTTCTTTCGTTAACCCTAGATTTACGGATTCAGTACAGTAACGGGATTTAGTGCAGCAACAGAAGAAGTTCAACAAAAACTTAATCAGCTACCAACAAAAGCCACTTCAAGTACATATAGTGGTTTCAAAAAAGAGGCCATTACGAGCTCTCAGATCTGTGTTGATAAACCCAATATAGCAGTGGAGAACTGGAGATACAACTTTTTTTGGCATAATGACAAGAATGAGTAACTATAAATTGAAAAACTCTTAAGAGAAATGAGAATTCACCTGAAGTCATGGCCCCAAGATGAGATGCAATGTGCCTGAAATATTGACAAAAATGGGTGGAAAACATGAAACCAATTATGTATACTTACAACTTAAGCCTAGGGGTTCAAACCTCATCGATGGCAATCAGATTCAACAACCCTCTAGCATGGACCTTTGTCAGTTTCAACATAAATCCAGGTGTTGCAATCAATTCTGGTGTTACATAAAGCAACCTTAAGGATGGTTTTCCAGATTCAAGGTCTTCATGAATCTAAAATTAAGAACAAGAATGTCAGCTTGGTGTAGAAGTAAAAGTCTCTTTGACATGATATTTTACAAATATTAAATACTTTATTTTCTCAATTTCTGATCAATATCTTATAGAGCTTGCAGAATTGCATCTTCCAAGGATGATGTACACCATATGGGACAAGAGTACACAATAATGTAAAGGGCAGATGTTCCAAGGATGCAAACTATGTCCCTCTACAGCAGTCAACTACTTTCTATGCCGAACTGGTCAGACAATTGCAGAAAGAAAAATACATCATGATTCCAGTAATCACCTTGTCTTTAATATTCGAAGTTTGAGTTGAGGATAGAAATTCGGCAGCAATCCCTTTCTCCTTTAATGACAGTACTTGGTTTTCCTAGGGAGTTAAATAATAATAATAATAATTAATCCCCATTCATTATTAGCTGAGAAGTACTAGGAGCAAGGAAGTACGAAGATACTGACCATCAATGCTGCGATCAAAAAAAAACCGCTTGAAGCAATCATATTGAGTCCTTGGATTTGAAAACCAAACAAAACCATGTGCAGTTTAAGATTCCTTCTTGATGTAAAAATGAATAAAAACATTAACAGCATTCACCTATTAAAGGACAAACAACGAGTACAATTCCCGTTTTTGTCAATGCTGGGATCTGATAGCATATTGACTTTCCTCCACCAGTTGGCATGAGGCAAAAACAATCTCTTCCTGAATGAGAACAAAACAAGATGAACTAACAACAGAGCCCCAAAACCATTTGACAAAATTCAAAGTAACTAACTAAATGAGAATTTCCCTCAAGTACTTGAGGCAGCAAACACACACCCAGTGTATCAGGACTGATAAAGAATAAGTCTTGAAAATGAACCCTGTGATTAATTCAAGGTTTTCACTCTAACTCAGATACACTTGTGCTTAAATATAGAAATGTAATTAACATATCCAGTATAGACCAGACCTGATAAAACTGCTTCAATAGCTTCTAATTGCTTCCCTCGGAATTGAGAATGTCCGAAATGCCATCTCAAGAGCTTCACTAAAGCTCCCTTCCCACATCTCTGCTTCTCGGCTCCACATATATTTTGCAATGGCAATGCTGACTTCTTCATTTCTCTAAACTACCTGTACATCCCCACCAATAAACAAGCTGTTATCATTTTCAATGATACCAACTCCTGTAGGCCCCGGCTTAATACTGCTTGAGCTAATACTTATCAATTTATTTCTTTCAAAAGAAACCCCCATTTCAAAAACTCACAGCTAAAAAGATGCATGATTCATAAAACATTTGGTACATAATCTACAAACCTAGCACAAAAAACTACAAAGATTAGATATTTCCACTAGGAGGTACGGACTTGATCTTAATTTAGAGGCAACCAGAAGAATTTTGTTTTTGGAAAAACGAAAGTGTGTACACAATCTAGTATTTAACACACACCAAATAGAAAAGAATACATAGAATTAAATAAATGGCCTTACAAAGTTGATATTTGAATCATCACAACATTATCAAAAGAACCCTAATAATTCTGACCAATTCCACGATTTGAACAACGAAAATTTAATAGAAACAACGTGCATCTTTAAATGAATTATGAATGTAATTTCACTGAAAACACATATTTAGGACAGAGAACCTGAAATTGTTGAGATATTCGTCGGGGACGAAAATGAATAGGCTGAGAGCAACCTTTAACCGCCGGGAACAATGAAATAAAGACTCAAAAAGGGGATCGAGGGTAATTTTGGAAAACGGAAAGTTGGGACTTTCTGGTAATTTCGAATATATGTAGGGGTACTTTCGGGCAAATAAAAATGGAATCGTAGCAACTATGGCCTATGGGGGGGTAGTGGACAGTGAAACTATTGATCTTCGTCATGATCATTGTTGGAGCTGGTCTTCTTATGACCCTCGGGGCACCTCCTTCCACCTCTGTAGGCGACTCTATCAATAACATGGTGCGGTTTTAATTTTATATGTGTGATTGAGATTAGTAACTAAATTAGAATAGTAAATTTAGAAGGGTGTATTCAATTAAAATTTTTAAAGACTTTTAAAAACTTTAAAAAATTTGTTGTATTCAATCAAGATATTTAAAGAGTTTATAAAAGTTTAGTGGTATTCAATTACAACTCTTTTAATGTCTTCAAAAGTTATGTGGTATTGAATTAAGATTTTTACAAAGTCTATGTATTTTGGTAATCAAAAAGTCATAGATTTTAAAGATTTCTATCAAATGGTAGAGTTTGACAGATTTTAAAAGAAGAATTATAACTATCAACCCATATCTAAAGTCTTACCTCATCTTTAAAGATTTCTCAAGACTTCCAAATAAATACAAAGATGGATAAAACTAGTTATTAATTGGACTTTGTCTTTTATTGGGTCAAATTAGTTATTTATTTTATATGAGCTAATAAATATTAATATGTGATGGATAAATAATTTGGTAAAATTTGGGCCATAAAAATAATTGGATTTATTATAATTTTATTATAAGATAATTAACAAATATATTAATAAGTAAACAAACTAAAATACTAATCTGAATTGGTGAGGGAAAAAGCAGCCGTTCGAAAGCTTCCAATAAAAAGAGGAAAGAGATTTGTTCAATAAAGGTGAGATAAAATCATAAAACTCTCATATCAATTATAAAGATAATGTATTATAATATATGATGTGTGTGTGTTTTTTTTAGTTTCTTGACATTTTAAACGAAGGAAATCACTGTTAATTTTTGAGACATCCTCCATATTCGTCTTCAAGTGTCTTTGGTGTATCATAGTGAAATAATGTAATATGTGGTTGTATTCATGCATGACAAATTGACAGAATCATTATCTTTCCCTTATAAAAAAGGAAAAAACGCACTGCTTTGATATATGTTAGGCACATAAAAAAGGTCTACACAATCAAACAAAATTAGCAACAGTTAAGATGAAAAATTGGGTTAACAAAATCACACAATCACACAATCTATATATATATATATATATATATATATTAGTAAATCAATCAATTATTAGTAAAAAGCCTACGCATATGTATAAAATATATATATAGCTCAATAAAAAGTGAGTTTAATTTTTATATTGCGTCTGTAGTTTCTAAAATTTTATTGGTATCCGAGTATCCAAATGTATCATGAAATAAGTAGAATAATGTGAACGCTTTTAACATATATAAAATCTCATGTCACAATAATATAATGAGATTTACTCTAGTTTATGAAAAAAGAGGGAGAGATTGTACGCATGAGCTAATTAACAATTAATATAAGTTGCAAGATATATTAGAAGTATACAAAAGTCTATCACAGTCTTGATAAAAATTTATAAAAGTCTGTTACTTATTTTATCAAGTCTATAAAAGTCATTTTAAAAAAATCTTTAAAGTCTGTTAAAGTCGTTAAAATCTCACAAATTCTACAAAAGTCTATCACGTAATTTTTTTTTTTAAAAATCTTAATTGAATACACCCCCCTTGGTTTTTCACTCGTACATCTGGAACTCGCATCCGAAGCTATACCGGCCTGGACCCCGTGCTTGGTGAGTTGCAGTTGTTATCTTTTCTTCATTTGATTTATTTTTGTGACAGGATTATTATTCTTGTTATTTTTGCTTGTACGTTGTAGAATTTCCTACACTTTTGACAGGTCTGCATAGTATGAGAGAATCAGGTTTCTTTTTTTGACTAATTTTATTGTGACTTCCATACTCGGCTACCATGTAAAATGTAAATCCTCAAGTAATTTGGTTGCATAACTAAGCTAATTATCATATGTTTGGATTGATATGCTTTGGAAGGTCTGAAGCTTATATGAGCATTTTTTGCCTACTGTATTCTCTACTGTCAGCTCCATATTTTTTATAAAATGCTAATTCCTTTGGGGTTCTTTTTCTTTTTAACGTTTGGCTTTTCAGTACCGCGGAGCTGTGGTTCATGGGGCTGCATGAAGGGGGAAAAACAGCTTCTGTTGCTTTATTAGGAATTGTTCCTAAGAAAAATAGGATTAAGAAACTGTGGTTTTCCCTTGTCAGTACCAAGCAATGAATGTAAAGATTTTGTTTTTTTATATCTACTTTTCCATTTTGCAATGCTTTGTAAACCGAAGGAAACCGATATTCACTGCATTACAGAATCTCAAAGTTGGCCGAATCTCAGTTGATTATCAAAACAAATACCAAGTCAAGCAAAGTACCATTTTAACTTTTATATGAGATCGCAAGGTCCAGCTTAAACTTTAAACACGGGCTTCGTTCTACTTCAAATTCAAATTCTAGGGGTTCCTTCAACAAAAATATATTTCTGCTTCTGATAAGCCGCAAGAACTTCATTCTGTTGGAAACACTCCAAGTAAGAAAAGAATGAGAACATATGTTACTCTGTTCGTAGTTGGTTCTATAGCCTTAATCAAGTCTCCACTAATAGAACCTTATTTATGAGTATTAGCCAAAAAAACCAATAAAATTTAGTTATTGAACCAAGAAAAGTCAGCTTGCATATGCAAAATAACACCAAATAACAAGTTTGATTTCTTCAGCAAATCAAGTGTTAATTGAGTTACTTAACCAAACACCACAACAACAACAACAACAAAATTTCAAACCAAAATCACATCTTATTTGAGTTTAATTCACCACTCTATGACTCGGTAGAAACTACAGCCCCAGTTGAACATTGATACAAACCCCTTACAATAGAGAACCTTCGCTCTTATGAGCGGCTTGATATCTTCTGTATGAAACCCGCAATGTCAAAAGCATCAGTTGTCGACTTTGTTATGACACCCTATGGGGAAAGAAACAAAAAGAAAGAAAGAGTTGTTGTCAAGGATGAAATTCATCTAATTATGAGTTCACAGATTCCCAGAAATGCCAGGGATCTGTGTTTGTGTCCATGCATCTATCCATGTCACACACACACACACTGAGAGAGAGAGAGGACCTTTTCAGTAATAACCCCACTTATCAAGCTAGCCGGGGTAACGTCGAAAGCAGGGTTCCAAACAGAGATTCCGGAGGCAGCAACTTGTTTCCCAAGTCCTCCATGCGAGTGTAGTAATTCCTCGGCAGATCTTTCCTCTATAACAATTTCTTGTCCAGAAGCAAGTGATAAATCAACAGAGGTCAAGGGTGCAGCCACATAAAATGGAACACCATGATGCATTGCACCTAGGGCAAGGCTGTAGGTCCCAATCTTGTTAGCAGTGTCGCCTGGAATTAGGTTACATTTTTACGTCAAACATGGTTGCTAGTATTAAAAATCTAGTCATATAACAGTAAGTGTGTTCAATTACCATTGGCAGCCACACGATCGGCTCCAACAATGACAGCATTGACACGTCCAGCTTTCATTAAAGCAGCTGCAGCAGAATCTGCTATAAGAGTAGCAGGAATGTTATCATGCACCAACTCAAACGCTGTAAGTCTGGATCCCTGCCATTATTGAGGAAAATGTAAACAAAACCTCAAATTTGCCAATGTTCTAAAAGGCGTTAGGCGGGCGGCGGGCGGCCGAGGGGGGCCTAGCGCCTAGGAGGCCTAGGTAATTTTAATTTTTTATCTTACATTTATCTAAACAAAATAATAATATAAAGCAAAACAATCTATAATAAAGATAATAAAAGCCTTTTCTTAAAGTTCAAACACATATCCATATTGCTAATGTCAAAGTTCAAACACATATCCATATTGCTAATGTCAAAGTTCAAACACAAACATGCAATTGTTCAAAGTTTAAACATATTTTTAACGTATTAGTTTTATTTATAAACAAGATTGATATTAAATAATAAATTTCAAAATTTCAAGAATTTAATTCAATATTAAAACTTAAGAAACTAAACATAAATTTAAGAATTATAAAATTGAATTAAACTAAATATTACAAATGTATCCTCATTTATATAATTTGAAGTTAGTACAAGTTCAAAAAATTACAACTATAATAAAATTATCCATTTTGACTTGATATTATCCACTTCTTGTTGTGATTTGATATGCTATAACCTGTATTATGAATATGGTAATCATTAGAAAAATAAATGTATCAAGATTTGATTTGGGTAGTTATTAAAATAAAAAAAATCTCTCCGCCTAGAACCCGCCTAATTTTCTATAGGGATTTTTTTGTCGTCTTAGGCTTAAGTTAGGCGTCTGGGGGGCTTAGAGGAGCCAAGGGGGGCCTAGGTCCTAGGCGGGGAACACGTTATCTCTTAGCTGCTATCAGACAATTAATCGCTCCTATCAGACAATTAATTAATTTATTTATTTACTTTGTTGGGGTGGGGGGAAACACGTTATCTCTTAGATGCAACAATGCAGCTACTCAGGGTAGTGTTACTGGTAATAATTGTACCACTGAAATTATGTGAAAAAAGTGCATACCACACACTCACTTGATTGAAAGGCCGAGTTTCAGTGCAATATGCACTTTCTAATACTCCATCACCATGAAGAGAACGAATCACGCCTAGGGCAGTTCCATATCCAGCTGTTGCAAGACTATTAAAAATGTGATTAACCATTAGAATGATTTCATATCCAACTGTTGCAAGATAAATGGCTTTGCATTGGCTATTTGACATATAAACAATGATGATATTGATGATGATTAGAAAGGAAGGGTGGGTAGGAGGATGGGAGAAAAACGAAGGTACCTTCCAGTATTGCAATGGGTCAGAATAGATAGCCTCTTAAACTCTTTCAGCTGGTGTTGAAAAACTAGATCCATATGATCCAATTGCTTTATTGGAAGCAACGTCATCCTCCAGCATAATTTCAGCAGCTTCAATGTAAGCCTATACAAATAAAAATTGTAATTGCAAAGTAAAAGATAAATACTTTGGTATGCTTTAAATGGAAATGAATCCAAACTTCAGGTGAAGCTGCAACCTGCATAGACTCAAACCTATGAATATCTTAAGTTTCTCCTAATCCTTCTCTCAGTAAACTCTAAACTAGAAGTGTACCACATAAAGAAGAGACCAATCTTCAAAGCATAGAGCACATGAATAACTACCTGAAAAACAGTGTTGGCTTCTGAGGCAGAGGCAGCAGCCTTCTCTATGACTGCTGTAAGTTTAGTTGCAGCATCTGAAAGATTCACAGCTGTTGGTCGGCTGTAAAAGGCGTGTAGAATATCAGCTCTAGTTCTGATGAACTGTCAAGGTCCAAGTATCATCATCTCCACTACTTAAAAGACATCCAATATTCGTTTGTGATTACCTTGAGACTAGATATTCTAACTTCATTATGAGGAAAGATGTTGCATCATCAGGAGTTCCATTGAAATCCTCCAAATTAGATACTTCTACTGCAAGAGAGAGAGCAGCAGCTATAGCAATTGCAGGTGCTCCACGGACCACCATATCCCTTATTGCATCCCTGATGCAATTGCAATACGTACGAAGACAAAACAACATTTACTTGGATATATGAAAATTGGTTGATGAACATTACACAAGTATAACAATGGATTAATTGTCAATGGCCAAACAAAAGAAATTCAAGAGGTAGCTAAATTTTCTGATACTGTACAGCCAAGATGCCAAAACTATACAATTATTTTTTTCAATAGCAACTGGTGGGCATAAGCAGGGGCGGCCCTATACTGGGGGCAGTGGGGGCCGTGCCCCCAGGGACTTTTGTGAACTTTTTTCTTATATAGGGGTACTTAGTTGTGATGGGGACTCCAAGTTAAGAACAAAGAAGATATTTGTTATATTTATTATTTGGAGTTTTTATTATGTTTAATATAAAATTAGTTGATGTGATTTATGTATTTTATTTAGTAGTGGGGATTGATTTAGGACATTAATTAGTGATTATAAATTATTAATAAGGGTATTTTAGTCGTTTAGTACTTTTATTATTTCCCAAATAATATTAAGGTTTTGAGTCTCTTTAAATAGTGATGTAATCCTCACAAATTATTTAGATTACAGAATATTGATATTGAAATTGATTATTTTAGTCATATCGTAGAGGTATTTTATCTATCTTAGTGTTGATACGTGGAGTGGATACACTAGAGAGATCCTAGTGGCCTAAACGTGGAGTTTAGATCCTAATTTATTTTCCGTTAATTCTTCATCCCATCAAGTTGTATATTTATGAAAAGTAGTTCATCCATTTCACAAAAAAAGGTTCTGTTTTGACTTCTTAAAATTTAAAATTAATGTGAATTAATTATTTTTAGACAAATATTTATAAATATTACTCCATTCGTACTATAAAAAGATTTCTATTTGCAAACTTACAAATTTTAGTGATATTTTTATGTTTCATGTTTATTCATAAATTTATTAAAGGTTTAGTTTAATAGTGATGGTATGATAACGAATAATTTAAGAATATTGGGTCGTTCTATACTATCAATAAAAAATGCATTCCTTTTATTAACATAGCATGTTAAAAATATCTTTGTTTCAATTAAAATGTCTCAAATAAATTTTATAGATCACATGAATAGTTAGTTACGTATATTTATTTTTCACAAGAAAAACATTAAAGATTATTGCTTTGTGTATTTAAAAAGATTCTTGAAAAAAAATTATCGCACACAATTTATTTTAAATTACTCTAAGTAGGAGTAAGAAAAAATTCTTGTATTTCTATTTAAAATAGGTCATTTGAAAAAAAACTCGGCCCCAGAGACAAATTTCTAGGTCCACTGGGCATAAGGTAGATCTAAGATGTAAAGGTCATTCTTCTTTGGATAATAGTGGTTTGGAAACTCATCTTGGTTCCTTTTCAGGTTCCCCATTTCTGGTTCATGTAAGTACACAACAATATAGTTTAATATATCAAATAAAAAGAATAGATACTCAAAACCTAGTAAATAAATAATTAATACTAAGAAACGCTAGGAAAAAAGTCGCCAAAGAAATAGGAAAAGACAGAAGATATCATGTTATATGTGGACAAGTTTCACAAGGAGACGTAAGCTTATGAAGTATAACTCAGAAACTGAATCGAAAAGCTTCCCGGGGAAAGTATGGAGCACATGTTTATTGGTTGTTGGTGTGGAAGATATGGTTAGGACCTCACTATTTATGCATAGAAACACATACTCCCACCGTTCCAAAATTGGACATACATTTTAACTTTTTCAAGCCAATTCGCAAAATCCTAAAATCAATATGGAATTAATTAGATTCACAATAAACAATTACAACAATTATAAACCAACTATAAAGTACTACTAGTTAATATTTTTTGTTTTCAAAACTACATCAAAATCATATCAAATTTGGATTCTTAAATTGACTTCAAAAAGTCAAAATGTATCTCTAATTTTGGAGGGAGTATTAAATTGAATAACCTACCTAAGTACATAGCTATCACATTCTTCCACAGACTTGAAGAAATGTATAACATGGCTCAGGAAATAGACTCTTAACCGATGAACCGACAGTGTATCCAAAATTCAAAATTAACAAAAGAATTTAAGATGATCACTCGCTATAGACTGAAATCGTGAGGATAATTTTCTTTATATAAATTAGTGAACAGATACTAGTTGATTGAACATCCTAGTATTGGGTAATAGAAGTTCAAGCGGCAAAGCAACATGATATGTTGATAAAGTGTACATTTAAATTAGGCAAGTGAGAAATACATTACCATCCATCAGTGGCATCACGAATATCCAAATAAATAGTTTCAAGTGGAAGCTTTCTCTGGTCAACAAACAGTTCAAATTAGATCCATGAAATAAACTGAAAGCAAGAGGACCACAAAACATCCCCAAATCTTCCCCAATCCAAAGCCTTTCAAGATAAAAGCTTATTGAATGCAAAATCAGTAAGAGATTATATATTTGTTTTTTATCCAACAAAAAGGGATTCGGAGGAAAGCAGCTAATCCAATTTCCCTAAGAGTAACAGGAACAACTTAACACCCAAACAATTGAGAAGACAATTATTAAATTAGCAGGAAAGGTTACTTTTTGGAGGCATCATCTAACAACATAGACATGTTGCTAAAATCATAATATACATAAACTGATAAACAAACACACACACACAAAAAAAACACACACACACACACATATATATATATATAGAGAGAGAGAGAGTAGGACCTGATCAAGTAGCTGAAGTGAGCCACGTTTGTAGCGGATGGATTGGAGAGATGCGCCTTCTTCAACTTGAGCTGCATCTTTCAACTTCGATTCTGCTGACATTTTTGATTGAAATTTGGAATCAAAACGTTCAGAAACCTGCAAAAGAAAATGAAAATTCAACGATTGAACTGATACCAAAATGAATTATATACTAGTAGTATTATGTGTAGAAGCTTTAACTCGCCCCGATAAAGCTAATTTGATTATTTTACCACTTATTGCTAGCTTATACTACTAAAAAAAGCAACAGTTTTCGAGTTATTGGTTCGGCGACGGGCAAGCGTTTGTTCAACGCACAAACGAATGGGTCAAGCAGGTAATCGAGCGCCAGCGGTCACATATGATAGAGATACTCCTCCCTCCATTCCCAAAAGAAGAAAATGTCTAATTTTATACAGAACTATTTTTGTGAAGAATAATAAAAAAAAAATTCCCTCTGTCTCTTTCTTTCACAAAAATTAAAAAAATATATCCTATTTTGTTATATATTTTTATTTTTTCTTAAAAAATTCCTTTTCTAATAATAATATAACTATATAAATAAATTATAAAGTGAGACATCATCTTAAATTTGTCATTTTAATTTTACTATCTTTTCATCACTTTTAATCTTTTAAACTAATATTTTTTAAAAAAATAAATATAAAAAAAACTCTAATTAAGACATGCATTTTCTTAGGAATGAAAAATAATTAATTCACTTTCATTTGGTATTTTAGTCTAAATTTCTCAACTCCTAAATAATCGATCAAATCCTATTATTTGACTATTGAATTCACTTTTAAGTCATTCTTTTGTCCATATACTATATTTTTTTTTATTTGTATAGTTGAGAAGACAAAAAATAATTATAAAAATTATTAAATATTTTTATAGATGTATTATAGGGGTGTTCAACCAGTAAAAATCGATCTGAATCGGATCAGTACCGAACCAAATCGGTATCGAAATTAGCCAAATTTCGGTACCGATACCAGTACCGGTTGGACTGGTATACCGAACCAGTTATCGGTTTGGTATTATTTTTTACCGAAAATTAATATAATTATTATTTTTGTTATTATTTTATTATTATTATTATTTTTATTAATAATATTATTATTTATTATTATAATCATTTTTTTATTATTATTAATTATTTATTTATAATAATAAAAATTAGAAAATCGGTATATACCGATGCGGTTCGGTAAAATCGAATCAGGCCGTACTGAAATCGATACCGAAAAATCGATATATACTGGTTGTTTATACCGAAACCGAACCGATTCTTTTTAAACCGAACCGTCCGATTCGATCCGGTCCGAAAAACCGAAAAAACCGGATTATATGCACAGTCCTAGTGTATTGTAATTACGAGAGTTTGTATTCTACTCGGCTCCGTCAGCTCCGCCGTACTCTCTCTGTAATTTTCCCGTTAGTATATATTTGCCTGAACCGGTTTTCCTAAAGTCTTCATTCACTTTCTTACTCCATACTCATCATTATTTTTTTCTCCAAGCAATTTTCAATTCAAAGATCTGGACTGTTGGAGTGTCAATTTTCAGGTTCATTATTTCCCTTTCTCTAGATTCATTCATTTATTCATATTTACTCCTATATATTCTATTAATATTAGTTTGACTGATTGTTTACATCCTCGATGTAGGTGTATTTAATATACTGTTCCATAAAAATTGGTTGATCCGAGTTTAATATATTAGCTGGTGGATGAGGAACATGTTTATAGCATGCGGCATTTCAAGGATTGAGTTGATGTTCACAATTAAGCATTATTTGACTTATTGTTGTTATTAGTATTAGGGCTGTGTTAGATGCTGAATTTGGGAAGGTTAGTGTTAGTTTGAAATGAATGCGATTGATACTGAATTTGGAAAATTTCAGATCCTACATCTATTTAATCTATTTATAGTTTAGGTTGAAGTGACCCGGAAGTTGTTTTTTCCCTTCTTTTTTTGGATGGAACAATGATTTGCATCATGGATACAATGAGTTTTGATTAAATGGTGATTATCTGTTGCTTATGAGAAGATGTTGTTTGATCTGAAAGTGGGGTAATGAGGATAAGTTTATTCTTGGTAGCAGAAGATTCTTTCCTCTAAAATTAAGATGTGTTCCAATTTCCATATTCAGTTCGTATCGAACTATATAGTCCCGTCCTAAAAAAGAATACCATTTACTTTCTGAATTGTATGCGTCTTTTTTTTAAGGACATAGTATTTGATAGTACTGGACTGATTTTTGAATGGGTTAACTGTCTAGTTACTCTTGTATCTGTTTGTTACTTTGTTCCGTTCTCAGTTTTGATTTTTGTTTACAAATTGGTAATGCAGCACCTCTCAAGTCCTTCCTTTAGCATTTGCTTATAATAATTTCAAAAGGGGAAAAAGAAGAAGAGGTAATATAGCACCACATTTAGCTCCTGATTATTGCTACTCCTTTTGTGCATTTCTAAATTGGAACCACATTTATAGGAAATGTTGTTAGTACCGGTGAATTTTACTTTTCTCATTTCTTGCACTATACTTGATTCAATATATTTTTTTCCTCCAGTAACATTGGGCAGATAAATGGGCACTTATTAGCAATCTGAACTTTTGAAAGTCAAAACAATCAAGCTAATTTATTTATTTTGTGCTATTGTTTCTAAGACTTTTTCCATTTATTGTTATACAGATAAAAAAATATCTGTGATGAGACTTGAATGAAGTTGAGTTCATTGTTTAGTGTGCAATAAGGATGAAAGGAGGCTTCTACGGACTGAGAGCTAAACAACTAATTCTCTTCCTCGCTGCTGTTGCCTTCACAGTCATTATTTTTTTTGGATGGGTAAAAACCCCGATTATCTTCTCAGTAGTTCCACCTCAGAGTCATGTCTTAAAGATACCTCCAGGTTTGGCTCTACATATACCTTGTTTAAAATCATTTAGCTACATTCTTATCTAGTTATGAATGTTAGACTAGTAATACATATTGTAAAGCCATTTGGAAATATAAAGGGTGTAAAAGAAGGCTAAAATTCGACCATTTTATACAAATTGCAAAACTAGATCTTCTAGCTCTAGGGTCAGAATTATTTTTGAGACAGGTGGCTAGAAACGACAGAATTTGCAATCAGATATTCAGGTCTTTTTAAATAATTTGAAGAAACAGCTATGCCTTGTTGAATTAGCATTGTAATTAGAAGTGTTTAACAAAAGAAAGGCAGTTGTAAAAAAGAGTATGCAAATTGTATTTTTCCATTGAGTTTTATTAAATAAAGAAATATTGCCAATAGTACGCCTTTCCATAGTCCCTTTCTCTCCTGTAGCAAAGTGGCTAAAGAAGAAAACTAATTGTAAAAGAGACTTTTGGAATTTGTTTTCAAATGATGTACAACAAACAAGAAGAACAGTTACAGAGAAATAGATGGTTAGTCAGCCAGATGACGAGTAAATTGGTGCAGGAATCTGGCGGCTGAATTTTTATTTTATTTTTTCCCCTGAATAGAGAGAGATTTTTGTAGCGTCTTATGTTTAGAAAAGAATTATGCATATATCCAATGCCTGTTTCTTTTAAAATATTAAATTACTGGATAGTGAATTCCATACTGGATGAACATTTTAAATGTTAGATAAGCTGCAGTTCTATTATTAAGGAATCACATTAGCATGACTTGCATTCTAGAAAATGAAAACCTTGCCGTTAATATTCAATACTGAAGTACTTTGTTACAGATGTTACCATACTGAAGTAATCAGTAGTTTAGTATAAAATTTATGTTTACAGAATTGTTGGTGAAATCTTGAATTTATTCGGTCTGTTCTTTTTTAAGTACTCTCATGTTATAATGTTATATTTATGAGCTTTAGCTGTACTTGATTACTGTGACAGGTGAAGTAAAAGAGAAACAAGTTCCTGAAGGAGAAAATGCTTCAGAAGGAGTGAGTGTGAGTGTTCCCATAGTAGCGCCAGTCAATTCCACAAGCACTAGCGCTTTTATGAGAGAGACTGAAAAGAAAAATTCAACGGCTTTACGTGGAACAAGTGAAGGTAGAATTTAGTTCATGTATGACTTTAAACTATGTCTTTTTATGACACTTGCACGCTCGATACTTGCATGAAAATTGTGAACTATTTACTGAAGACAGCTTTATCACAAATGCTGGAATTAGACCTGGCAAACGGGCCCAAAGCCCGCGGCCCGGCCGCCAAAAAGCGGGCTTTGGGCCGCATTTTTTGGCCCATAGAAATCCGGGCCTTTTTTGCCCGGCCCATTGAAGCCCGGCCCGGCCCGCGCCCGCCCGTTCACTTTTGGGCCAAAAAAATGTCCAAAAAATAGACATAAAACACGCTCGGCCCGCGGCCCGCCCCGCCCGTGAAACCGCGGGCTTTGGGCTTACATTTTACGGCCCGTCAAAACCCGGGTCGTTTTGGCCCGGCCCGTCAGAGGCCCACGCCCGCCCGCCCGTCCGTTTGCCAGGTGTAGCTGGAATACTAAACTGCCTTACTAGTTGCTATTATATTAAATGATGTGGCTGTTTTTTATCCATTGTTATATGCAAATAAGGCATTGGCCCCCACAATTCTTAAACAAAATACTCTTTAAATAATTTGAGGTGAAAGTTCAAAGGTTTTTTTTTTCTTTTGTTTTATCTACTAAAAGAGGGGGATTATATTAGATTGGATGTAGGATGATTTGGATGTTAGATGACGAATTAAGATTAAATGGTTATAATTGTGAAACTTAATTTATCCCAAATTTACACTTCTTGGCCTCTTGGGTTGAATACAAACTTTCCAGTTCAACAATATGACAAATTTTATTTCCCTGAAATGATTTTTTTGTCCGTTTTCTTTTTTTGGATATGTGAGTTTGAGCCCAAATATAGGGGATTGGAAATTTTTTTGTTTTTAAAAATTTAACCAGACCACAGGTGTGTGTTTGCCTAAATCTATACTAGCAAAATACGCAACGCAGTCTACAAGTAATATAATGATGAGTAGAGTATCGTTCCCACGGAGAAAAATGATTAAGATTGTGGATTTTATGAAAATAAAAAATAATCAAATTAAATCTAACTACCACAAGGTTGAAAATAGATTATGGAGACTTGAGACTACAATTTCACTTATTACTTCACTTAGATCAATACACTTCATGTTTAGTTACGATATCTATTTCGGATTGTTAATCAAGAGCTCATCAATATTTATGACCATCTCTCAATGTACCATAAACGAATCTACTTAAATCCACCAATGATAGAATTAAGGTGAACACTCTAGTTGACTAATCCACTATATCTCTATGTGAATTACAATTAAAAAGAATTTGAAGCACATGTTCCCTATCAGATTACATGCGGTGTATAGGTATATATCTATCCTAGACACAAATAATGAGTTTCATCACCATACATAAAATACAGTCACATGCTATTATGGTCAGATCTGAACATATAATTTATCTCTCGAGTTCATATAGATTATGACTGTAATTGTTGATCAGACAATTAAATAATTAAGCATAAACCATAATAGACAATCCTAATAATAATTAACAATAATTAACAAGGAAGCATATCAGTCAAAGCTACGCAATAAGATCCATTGTAATCTTAAAATAGAATTTAATTCATTGTCATTGAATTAAAAACCATAATCCATAATTGAATAAACATTCAAGATACAAAAGTAGAAGATAAAGAAGAGAGTAAAACTGATGTCGCAATCCTCGTCTCCTACTTTGAATCTTCTTGCTATCCAAGTTGCTTCAATTTCCCAAAAACAAAATTTCAAACTAGGGTTTTTCTCTTTGCATGAGTGCCCTTTCCTTGTGTCTTTGAACCCTCTTGAAAGCCTTTGAAACCAGTCAGCCAAATTAATCCTTCTTGAACTCGACTTCTGAAACGCATCAAAACAACTCTCCTTCTCGGCGAGCTCAGTAGTTCAACATTTACAAAAATGCCACTAAGCTCCAAATTTCCCGTTTTGACCCTCCAAAGTCGTTTTCTGCAAAACAAATGCATGAATAAGTAAAATAACACTAAAAATACTCAAAGTTAGCAAAGAATTAAGCCTAAGAAGTATCTAATTCATACAATTTGTATTTATAAAACTCACTCATCACTGTGACAAGGTGCCACGTTTTCCCATGTATCCATTTGGACTTTCTCAGTCAATGCATATTTTTGAGTAAATGAGTATGTATTTTATTCTGTTGATGCAGAAACTATTATGAATGACAAAGAGGTTTCAGTTATCAAACAAGTTTCCGAAGGAGAAAAAAAATCAAAACATGCAGTGCACGAATCAGTAGCACCCGTGAAGCTTGTTAGTACAAACTTGTCACTACCAGGAAGAGAGAACTTGAAGACTCAAGGTAACCCATTGCTATTCGGCCACTTCCATCTCAAGGGGTTGGCCAATGCCTTTCATTTCACGTACACATTTATACTTTTCTTCACTACTGAACGAACTTCCTTAAACTATTATAATTATTTGAGTATATATATATATATATATATATATATATATATATATATATACAGGGGCAGATTTATATAAGTATAAGGGTATGGCAGACATGTAAATTAATAAATTTAAGGGGGCAAATTAATAGAAGAGTTAAATTTGGAGGGGGTAAAAAAATATTCATAAACCAATTCTAAATATTGGTACAAAAATCTTCTTATTTTAAAGTTTGGTGAAATCTTAAAAGTATTTTTTGTATAATTTTTTGTTTTGAATGTCAGCGTGTGAACTGTGAGGGATTGTTTGATTCAAGTTTGACTTTTTTTTTATTGATTTGGTTGAATGTGGTTACTTTTCGTTTGGTCTGTTTGAGTTTTTGTTTTTGGGTTGTTTGATCTTCAATTGAAAATGGGATCATTTTTATTAAGAAGTTTATGTCTTTTATTGTGATAGCTTACAATGATTTTACCTTATTTTATAATTGGAAATGAAAAATAGAAAATGATTATCAGCCTTTAGCAGCCCCTCATTTCTAGTTGTTATAATCACTTTACTTCCCTATATCTAACTAATAGACCCTGTATAATTTTTGGTGTTCTGAGTATAAAATTTGGATAGTTTGTTTCTCTTATTTCAAGTAAAACTTATTTGAAACTTCTAAAAAGATACCAATACTAGTTTATGCTTTGAAATTAATTCATGGTTTTGTTTGAATATAAAAAGTAAATTTGGTTTGAGAATTTGAACATTTGAGAAATAATTCAAATTGAACTATGACAAGTAACCTAAGTAAGTTTCTAAATTGTATCTAAATGTTTTTTATTTCAAATTCCTTTTTTAGTTTGGATTATAAATATTTATTGCAATTTGTAAACATTATTATGATTAAATAATATTATGATTAGTTCAAGTTTTTTTTATTTAACTTGCACAAAAAAATTAGTTAAATTCCGCCCTGCTGGAAAAAAATTCTGGATCCACCCCTGTATATATATATATATGTGGGAATATTTTCTTACTACTCATATTTGACTTCTATTTCAGTGTGTAACTATGCTAAAGGAAAATGGATTACAGATGATAATGGGCCTTTGTATTCTGGGTTTGGTTGTAAGCAATGGCTGTCATCAATGTGGGCTTGCCGCTTGACACAACGTACTGATTTTGAATATGAGAAGTTACGGTGGCAACCAAAAGATTGTGAAATGGAAGATTTTACAGGATCTAAATTCCTGAGGAGGTAATATTTTTTCACCTTTTTAGGAAATTTTACACGTGGCTAGTGTACTAGAGGTAGTGGTAGTAGAGTTTTATCTATCCATTAAAACTTGATAATTCTTTTGGTTTCACATGTATAAAATCTATTGTCTGAACTGAGATAGCTAATTAAAAATGGGTTGTGATTGATAAACCATAACTGAAGTTCTCAAGCTGCTTTATTATTGGGTAGGGTCGTTGCAAAGCTGATCTGATTGAAAAATGAGGTATATCCTATAATTTGGCAAAACAAGCTAATGAGTTTGTGAAACTGGGACTACTCCAACTGCTTATCAAGTTTTGTGATTTGTTCATAAGTTAATCCTTGTCACCCTGCTCGTGAACTTACATCTCAGTTATTTTCTAAATCCTTTATACAATAGCTTCTTAGTGCTGAGGTTCAACCTGCCTACCATCTCCTTTCCACTCCCTAGTTCAAATGTATAGTAGTAGCTCTTTTCTATATTATTTTTGCTTGCTGTCTTTGGTACAATAACAGTTTTACGTTGATTATGACATCATTACAGGATGCAGAATAAAACTCTAGCTTTTATCGGGGATTCATTGGGCCGGCAGCAGTTCCAGTCGCTAATGTGCATGGTCACTGGTGGTGAAGAGAGGCCTGATATTCTTGATGTTGGAAAGGAATACGGTCTTGTCAAAGCTCGTGGACAAGTACGCCCTGATGGGTGGGCTTATCGGTTCCCAAGGACCAACACTACCATTCTGTACTATTGGTCTGCCAGTCTCTGTGACTTGGACCCGCTTGACATTACAAACTCGGTCACTGATTTTGCCATGCACCTTGATCGGCCTCCAACATTTTTGCGAAATTTCCTTCACAAATTTGATGTCCTTGTTCTCAATACTGGACATCATTGGAATAGAGGGAAGCTCAACGCTAATCGGTGGGTCATGCATGTTGGGGGCAAGCCTAATACCAACAGAAAGATTGCAGATATTGCTGGTGCTAAAAATTTCACGATTTACAGCATTGTCAACTGGGTGAACTCAGAACTCCCGAAATATCCAGGCTTGAAAGCATTCTACCGATCAATCTCACCCAGACACTTTTTTAATGGAGACTGGAACACCGGAGGTACCTGTGACAATACGACCCCACAATCTGGAGAATTGGAAGTTTTGCGAGACGAGTCCATTGATCCGCAGGCTGCAGGGTCAGTGAAGGGAACTAGGGTTAAGCTCTTGGACATAACAGCTTTATCTCAGCTGAGAGACGAGGGTCACATTTCCAGATATAGCCTCAAATCCACGCCTGGAATGCAAGATTGCTTGCACTGGTGCCTACCTGGGGTTCCTGATACATGGAATGAACTCCTTTTTGCACAACTCTAGTCTGACAAATCTGGCTCACTTTATGCTTTGAAGATATATGTGTACCCTGCCTTCCCGCACCAATTGTCAGGTCTCTCACAAATGCAATCAACAGACTAGAAACACAACATGGTTAGAAACCAGAGCCAGCATTCGGTTACCTGTCACACTGCTTGTTCTTCTTGGCAGTTAGTTGCCAATTCAGGTCGCGGGGTATTAATATTCCTATACTTGCATGTTTCTTATACACAAAGCTTGGCTAAACTTGATTCTTTCTGCTACTTCTACTGCACTTCTTGGTTTTGGATTTGGTAAAGAATGTTCATCTCCGGAAAGAATGATGTTGTTCTGGAGCGACGAACTTTAGGAGGTAGAAGTAGTAGTAGATTACGGCGGGGGGGGGGGGCACTGAAATTGAACCCCCAACAATGTATTTGATTTAGAATAGAATCTCTTACAAAGTTATACATATGTGGAGACAATTTTTTCCGGAGGTTTATGGCTAATGTTGCTTTCCATTTCTGAGTTTGGGCTGTAGATTCGTGATGAACTTGGCTTGTTTGCAGACTTTTCTTTCCTTATTTGTCAGCATATTGATAACATGAGGGAGGATAAGCAAACTCTGGACTAGGGTAGGGAGTTGATTGGGTGTGGGTATTAATTAGATTGGTTGTCACTTGCCAAGGAATAATAAATTTGTTAGATGGTTATCATGCCAAATTGCCTTGCACAAAACGTTGGCAAGAGCATCTCACACCTCTTGCTTGTTTTATGAAACAAATTTCTAATAAATTTATATTCAAAATAACATATCCAATTAGAAAGTTTTGTTACGGGATTAATAATTTCAAATCAAAATCAATATGTTTTAAGAGGTTAATATTGATTACGGCTTATTTGACTACAACTACATCTGTATGAAAATCAATGATTCCTATTTTTTCCGACTTCATAACTAGCTATGATTTTACGAAGTTTTTAATTTTTGAAAAAGAAACCTTAAATTCAATTACTATATATCTTTATGAACAATCAACATCAAACTTCAAAATGGTGGGGAGAGTTTCCAATTATGAATAGATGTAATGAGGCCCACAATAAAGAGAGAGAATCGGTCGCATCTTGAGATGGAGATTGGAGGGGTACACTTCTAAACAATTCTTTTCTTTGATCATATCTCTTCCAAATTTGTAATCAAAATAAAGTATCCGTTACATCATAAATTTTCCAAACCCAATAAACCAAAAAGCCAGGCTGGATTACACGCCGGCACCCTCCGTGTCATTCAATCATTGGTCCAGTTCCAACGTTTACTATTTTAAAAACACAGCTATGAGAGCACACACAGAGCTCGTGCCACCTCCCCTTCCCATAGCTTACTCCGAAATCCATCGTTACTATCTATAAAAAGCACAAATTCCAATCCGTCGGTGACGCCTTTAATTAACGGGACAACTCCTTTTCCCAAAATCCTTCTTTTTATCCTCTAAATTCCAGACCCTAACTTTTTCTCCATCGATAAATTTCTATGGCTGACGAATTTTTAAAAGCGGTGGAAGATGGCGTTAGGCTCTCGAAGAGGATATACTTTGGGAAGGATCGATCGGTGGCGCCGCCGAAGCCTATGGCGGCGATGGAGAAGTCTCTGCAATCGTTCCTCCCGTCGGCGCCTATGGTTTACGCCGTGATCCCCGATCCGACGGTCGTTGATAATCCCGACATTCCGAGCTACCAGCCGCACGTGCACGGCAGGTGTGATCCTCCGGCTTTGATTCCGCTTCAGATGAACGGGATTTCAGTTGAAGCTGATTGTTATTTGGATACGGCGTTCGTGACGATTAGTGGCTCCTGGAGAGTTCATTGTGTTATGGGAAGCAAGCACTGTGATTGTCGTATTGCCATTCCTATGGGCGAACAGGTATAATAATCTATCAAATTTTGAATTTGTTTACTTTTTTGAGTTTTCTTGTTCTAGTTTCTGTTTCGGAGCTGTTCTTGAAAGATGGAAATATAATTATTGTATCTCTCTTTTGCTAACCTGCCTTATTGGAGTTTTATTGATCCTAATGATTCAAAGCAAACGACTTCTAATAATTGACCATGGTACAAGTTCATTGGTGTCAATGATGTGTTGTTATGTTATTATTCATTTTCTAAAAGCATTTGACTTTTACCTGTTATAAAATTTGAAAAATAGGAGCTGTTAAATAAGCAAAATAGTTTGAATTGAGATCGTTCAGCTTTGCTCATGCATCTATTACTGTAGCCAGCTTGGTCGTGCATCTACTGTAGCCAAGCTACCACCAAGAAAGTTGTAAACCCATAAATAACCTCAGATTGATCTTCAGTAGAATATGCATCCAATGAGCACTTGAGATTAAGAGAACTGAAAGGCCCAAAAACTATATCTTTCCTTGGACTCATGTCACTCACCTGAACATCTTTCATGATACACATGTTGCTCTTCATAAATTGACTAACAGTCTTTAGCTGCAATATCATTCTATGTATGTATCAAAAGTGGCCAATTTCTTCTAATGGGGGAAAGTGTTTATACACTCAGGGTTAGCCGTATGAATATCCATGTTGTCCTGGTTGTGGAATATACGACCCATTAACGGCATCTATATCATTAATACTTCTATCTTGAAAGTAAAGATTAGTAACTCTTTGTTGTTGCCGTTTCAAATAACACAATGTTATTGATTTTTTTGTTCTCAAGTAATATATTATTTGGCTAACAGGGTTCAATTCTAGGTGTTGAGGTTGACACACCCAGGAAGTCATATTCTACTCAGCTGGTTGCCACGGACGACAAAAAGGACACAGAAAAAGTACCCAAACCTGAAGATGGATGTTTTCTAAAGCCTCATATATTTACTTTTACAATACCCCAGGTACCTGCAGATTGCATTTAATAGATCGGATTGATTGTATTTCTTCTTCATGACTTAGAAATTAGAACTGTATCTTTTATTCCATTTATTCCTAAAATTCATGTCCTTGTCTTGCAGGTTGACGGGGGTACCAACCTTTCAATCAAAGTAAGATGGTCCCAAAAACTATTGTATCAGGATGGCCGATTTACCTTGAATATACCATATAGTTTCCCAGAGTTTGTCACCCCTGCTGGAAAGAAGATGTTCAAAAAGGAGAAGATACAACTTAATGTGAACTCTGGTCCTGGAACTGAAGTTTTGTGCAAGACAATCAGTCATCCTCTAAAGGTGCAGCTTTACTAAATTTAATTTAACATTTTGAATTATATTAGTTTAGTTGACAAATAACTAAGCCATACGATTTTTGGATTCAGGAACTAAGACGCGAAGGGGGAAAGTTAGGTTTCTTATATGAATCAGATGTTCTCACATGGTCAAGCAGTGATTTTTCCTTTACCTATGGTGTAAGTTACTATCCATATGTTGATACCACAATATGTTAATACCATGCAAAGGCATTCACTAAGTTTTACATAAGTTAAAATTTGCTGAAAGGTGAAGCTTTAATGATCCTAGATGTTTCATGCTTAGGGAGACTTTCCATCTGAACTTATCTTTTTGATTCATCTATCCCTTTTCAGGTTTCTACTAATGCTTCTGGTGGTGTGATTTTGCAATCACCATCAATACTTGACATTGATCAGAGGGAAATGTTCTGCCTCTATCTTTTTCCAGGAAGTGAACATAGTAGAAAGGTCGGTTTCTGTTTTCTTCCTTTTGCTTGTTTATGAAGCTCCTTAATGGATTGTGTACCTTGAATATAAAGGATTGGACTATTTATACAGATATCCCTAATGGATTGTGTACCTTGAATATAACTTGGTTAAGCTACTCTTGGTACATCATTTAATTGCAATAAACTCATTTGTAAGTGAGAGACTAGGTGTCATTGAATGGTAGAGAAATGACCAAGTGGGTCACTAACTCAAGCTTCAAAAATTCTCCTAGTTGATTCACATTGTGGATGTATGTCTGAGCATGTCTGCATTCATGTGCTGGGACTTGGGATTTATTGGAACAATTAAATATGAAGAGATGGAATGAGAAAAATGATAGGGAAACTTTCATATAAAACGGAAGTGTAATTACTACATCCGTCCAGGCTTTACTTGTCTATTTTTTGTCTGTGCATGTAGCACGGATTTTTAAAACGCAATAAAACTCAATTATAGTTTATATTCCTTAAAAAGAATAAATAAGGTGAGTATGTAAAATCTTTTTTTTAAAAATATTATCTATAAGTATGATTTTATTGCACCTTAAAATAATAAAATCCATGTCACACATCAAAACAGGAGACAAGTAAAGCCAGAAGGAGAGAGTACTTTTTAACACCTTAAGAGATGAATCTCTTAGTGGAAATGAATTGATTTGGGCCAAGTATTACCTAGTTCGAGCTCTAGTATAATATTTATATGGTAACACCTAGCCAACATATTTGGGGTGGGGGTAAGTGGTGGATGAAGTTAAGTGGGCTTACCGTCTTACACACATTTTCCATGCAGCATGTCACAAACTGGACTATGCAAAGCTTGAGCCTGTTCAGGATTATCTCGTTTATTAAATGAGCATAAACTTGAGGATAATGCTAAGGTTTTTATTAAATTAAAAGGTTTGGAAGAGTTTATAACTTATAAGTTGAGCTGAATTTGACTAATATAAATAAATTGGAGTTAGACGAATAATCAATTCAAGGAGATCTTCTTGTTGTGACAAGTGTAGAAGATATAGAATTCTCAAATTGGCTTTCCCTATGAAGTTGTTTTCTCAATTTTTCTAGAAAGAATGATGATTTGTCTCTCCTTCCAATCTCGAATTTTTGTTCA
Source organism: Panax notoginseng (assembly GCA_016801055.1). Lineage (NCBI taxonomy): Eukaryota > Viridiplantae > Streptophyta > Magnoliopsida > Apiales > Araliaceae > Panax > Panax notoginseng. The sequence goes on from CM029014.1 coordinate 13,300,247, forward strand.
TAATCAGTTTTACTAATATGTGTTTTGTCTTGGCTAATTAAAATGGTGTCTTTTCGTTCAATCCTTTTGATAGGTTTTTAGAAAGGAAGTGTTGTTTGTGGTTGATATAAGTGGAAGCATGCGGGGGAAGCCACTTGAGGATACAAAAAATGCACTCTCTGCAGCACTCTCAAAGCTTGATCCAGGAGACTCATTTAATGTAATAGCATTTAATGATGAGACTTACCTATTCTCTTCATCTCTGGAGTTGGCAACCAAGGAGGCTATTGAAAAAGTTACGGAGTGGATTAACATGAACTTTGTTGCGGGGGGTGGTACGAATATGTTGCTTCCCCTGAATAAGGTCTTGTTTCATTTCCTTTTGGTTTTCAACTTTCCAGTGAACTTGTCCAGAATGTTTTGTTTGTTGTTTACTTATCTTTGTCTGTCTGCTATAGTCTAATTATGTTGTTTGTATGCAATTTTCAGTTCACTGCTGCTGAAATAACAACATATTCTTAACCCGTAAATTTAATTATTTGGTGCTGACTTTGTTGACCATGTTAAACTAGAGCATACATTTTTCTCATGTAGAATTTCATCAACTAACATCTTTATTGACTGACCGCCCAACCCAAATTTTGTGTAGCTCCGATGGTCTTTTTTGTGCTATTGGTTTTTTTTCCTAGGAAACCATTAGTAGGTTATCATTGCTTGAAGTTATGACTATTTTTATTGATGCTCATTTGATAAACGAATTGTTGAAGGAACATACATTCTATGCTTGCTGATTTTCACCAATTAAGTGCAAAGTAAGTTTTTAATCTCAATTTTCTGTAAATATTCTGCATTTTTGTATCTACGCTTGTAAGCTTCTCTTAATTCCTGTAGTGCACCATGCAGGGTTCACGAAGATGATGAAATACATAATTTTGAGACTCAAATATTTCTCACATTCACTTTATTTTTGTTTTGTTCACAGATCACCTATACATTTCTCTATTGGCATCAATTTTTACAACTTGTGACTGTAAATTATAATCCTTTTCTGTCAACTCTAATTGGACTTTTCTCATCCCCTTTCTTAGGCCTTAGAGATGATGTCCAATACCCACAAGTCCACTCCTATTATTCTTCTCATCACTGACGGGGCTGTTGAAGATGAGAGACACATTTGTGAAGTTATGAAAAGTCATCCAACAAATCAAGGATCAATAAACCCACGTCTTTATACCTTTGGCATAGGTAATGATTTTGTGATTTTGTGTTTCAATATCCATCATTATGGCTTAAGTTATAGGACTCTCATTTGGGAAAAATGTATATGTAATTTTTAGTATTAAAGTTTGTTGAAAGTTTAAACATTTTGGCTGACTTTTTAATATGTTAATTTTTGGTTTTACATAACTTGTAAAAGAAAATTAGTGGGCTTACATAAAATATATTTTCTTTTGCCTTTTTATATTCCTAGCATAAATTGTTACTTATTTCCGAGTCTGGATACTCCTACCATGATGAGAATGGTAAGGTGTGCCATTCACAGAGTCAGACCTGATTTGTGCCTGGCAAATGGACATTGATTGTCCTTTTAAGTTTTAACTACTTTTTTTGCTCCGGTTTGCGATTGTGGTGGACCAAGGGTGCATGTTCTCAACATAGGCAAAGGTTGATAAAAACTGTAACATTTTGGTTCTGTTTGATAGTTGTATATCTTCTCGTTCATGTTTTATGTTACCCTAACTTTGATGTCACTATATGATGTTATGCAAAGATCACTGTTATTGCACCTTCAGGTGTCAGACTGTGTTGGATTTATTAATCTTTTAGTTGAATTTTCATTTTTTTAAAAATTCAGGTTCTTTCTTCCAATGATCGACTTTTTATGTTGTAATTGAGAAATAACTGTTATTGCATGTGCAGGTGTCATATTTCCTTTCTTTTATGGACCTTTTAGTTGAATTGTCATCTTAAAACTTTGCAGGTTCCTTCTGTAACCACTATTTTCTGCGAATGCTTGCAATAATTGGCAGGGGCCATTATGATGCTGCTTATGATGCAGGTAACTTCTTACTTTAACATCTATCATTGAACCCTTTATCCTAAATAGATGAATTTATAAAATAAGCGATCAGTAGAACTCTTGTTGTGGGTTGGATCATGAAAAATTGCTCTAGTGTTTTGTGGGTTATAGATTTTAAAGCTGAATACCGAGCTTAGACTCTTGGTGTCCAAGCTCTTGTTGACTTGATCATCCTTGGCAGAATAAGGTCTTTCATTGGATGGTCTTGTGAATTTATTTTGTTATAATAAGGCTGCCATTGACATTGCTCATGATCCTGTTCAGCATGACTAAGCGAATCACATAGAGATAGATTGTTATTTTATTAAGGAAAACTTGATAGTGGGTCTCATTTTCTGTCCTCGTGGAAAGAACAAGTGATTAGTTTGCTGATATCCTGACTACGGTCTTGTGGTAGTTAGGTGATAGAAATATCTTTGCTCCAATTTGAGGGGAAGTTTTAAGTTATCCTTTTTATAAGTTGGATAATGTTGTAGTATATTAATTTGCAATGTGGTTCTATAAGTCTATAAGACATAAAACAGTTTCCTCCCTCACTCTTCTTGTTTTTCTTCCTTCCACATAATAAATATGTGATATTTAAATGTTCCTTTATGCTGTTGGCAATAATGTCTTTTAACTTCTCCAAAATATGCCTTATCGATAAATTTATGTTAGGAAGCATGTGGATGTTTTGTAAAATAACCTGTTTTCGCAAAATGTTTCGTGTTTGTTAGATTCAATTGAGGTTCGAATGAAAAGTTTCTTTTCCAGAGCTTCCTCAACCATCCTTGCAAATATAAGCATTGACAGTTTGGACAATCTTGATGATCTTGAGGTATGCTTTATCCTATATATCATCATTATAGCTTCCTCTTCTCTTTATCTTCAGACTTGACTAAAGAATTTCCTTCCTAATTTTCCATTAATGGGATTCCTCACTAACTATTCAGAATTTTAATGTTTGTTATCTATCTCATCACTGGTGTATCTACTTTGTATTGTTTAATAAGATAAAATTTTGTTTAAGAGAGAGTTGCATTTTGTATCATGGCCATCAAATATTCCTGTATTCACCTTGGACAATATTTATGGGTGGTAACTGTACAAAGAAGTGTGTTTTGTTCACTTTTTCCATAATCTGGTCTATAGTTCTAAACTGTACCTGTCTTATAATTTCAATAGAGTTCTGTCAAATACGTTCCTGCTTTTCCTTCTTTCTCTTTTGTTTTTGTTTCATGTTTTGCACTGGGCAAATGTTTTCTCTAATTTTCTGCATAAAGATTGTAAATGATATCTAGTTGGAATGAAGTAAAATTCAATCTGGATGATCTGAATTTTATTTTAAATTTTAATTTCTTAAAATCCTCATATTATAGGTGTATCCTTCACGTATACCTGACCTTCTGTCTGAAAGCCCATTGATAATATCCGGGAGATACCAGGGAGATTTCCCTAGTACCCTTAAAACTAAAGGCATCCTTGCGGATATGAGCAATTTCTCCATAGACTTGAAGGTACAAGAGGCGAAGGATATACCTCTTGACAAGGTAAGGTGCCTGCTTTTTAATATCAGTAACATGTTTTATGTGATCTTTATATGTTTCATTTGTGGTGCCTTGGTGCCATCTATAGTTACGGAAGCCATCCATGCTTGATATTTCAATATATGATCTTCACTTTTTCCAGGCACTTTGGATGTGTATATAGATTTTATGGTTATGAATAAAGAATGTCTTCAACTAAATAAAATACCAATTTTTTTTTAAAATTTTATTTCAACTGTTTTGATTTGTATATCTACTAGTGTTTTAATTCCCTTAGATGCACAGCTCAATAAAGTTCATCAGTTACATGTCATGTCTCTGGGTGTTATCCAGTTTGCAGGTACCCTTTCTCTCTCTTCTTTCTAAAAAATCCCTGCTCCTATAAGTTGGAACAGAGAGATAATACCTACCTAGTTCACCGATGATGTTTCTTTAATGTCCCTTTCTGTTTTATGAGTAACCAAGATTTGTTAGGCAGCATATTTTGTGCCATGAATTCTCAATGTATTTGAGTGATTCTAGTTTAAATTGAGAGTTCTTGATGCTTAATTCTACATGTATTTATTAAAAACTTACCTTTATTATTTTTCAATTGATCTCTCCCCGTCTGACAGGTACTTGCAAAGCAACAGATTGAACTATACACGGCTCAAGCGTGGTTTTCAGAGAATAAAGGCCTCGAGGAAAAGGTATAATATTACAGCATATAGTATTTCAAACTATGTTTAGATTATATAGTGAGACTGCGAAGAGCTAAATTGGCTTAGAAAGCCTTTAAGTTCAACATGGTCTAGCCCTGGAATTTAATGTAGAGACGAGTCCACAAGACATAATGAGAAAATCTGAGAAAGAAAATTTAGTTGGATTGCGGAACCTTCGGTAGCTTAGCAGTTATCATATTTTATCAACTATTATTCTCTTATTTGGTAGTTGATCTGGATGATTAATTGATGTAGCGCAGCAATATCCTTGTACATTGATCTTAATATCTTCATAAACAATTCTCCAAGTTTTCCTATTGCTTTTATTGGCCATTTAACTTCTCAACATATGATTAGGATGAAAAAGTCCATATATACCTTAATTACCACTTTGCAATCACTGCTCAAGGCTGTTTCTCATTGCTTTCTTGGAATTCCCTCTCATAACATTTCCTGTTACATCAAAAAAACATTACCTTGACCTTTTTTACTTTTTTTTTTTTTGCCAGATATCAAAACTGAGCATACAAAATTCAATCATATCTGAGTATACCCATATGATGTTGCTTGAGACGGCGAAGTTAAAGAAAGCCGCCACAGACTCAGCTGGATCAGATAAGGTATGTAGTTTATATTTATTAACGTACTTTCAAGGCATCGCGTCTTCATGCTTAATTTAAATGCTGCAGAAAAAGAAGTTGTCCAACGAGCTCGATTGCCAAAAGATAATAGTACTCCGTAATTTTGGATTGGGTTTTGGAAATCTAACTGCCACGGCAGAAAACACTCCTCCGGGATGTGATGAACCTAAATTGCCAGAACCAGCAGAAATGTTTGTTAGGGCAGCCTCAAATTGTTGCGGCAAGATGTGTAGCCACTGCTGTTGCATGTGTTGTATTGAGACTTGTTCTCGGATAAATAACCAAAGCTCAATCATGATCACACAACTCTGTGGCGCCCTATCATGTCTAGGATGTTACTATTGTTGTGATGCATGTTGTGGCTCAGATTAATGATCGGAACAACAATATAAGATCTCCCAAATATTTGTTGTATTTTACGTTAGTGTCTATGTTTATAGTACATGTAAAAAAGAATCACTTGGTACATAGAGACTCTGTACACATGCGTGTTGACTTTGCATTATACATGAAAAACTTTGGTGTCATTGCCAAGAACTCAGAGCGTCTAAGCTTCGAATAGTCTGTGCTGAAGTTGTTTTGCAAGGGAAGAATATTTGTTCCACAACAGCAATGCCATTTGTATGAGAAATTAAGGGCATTTTTTTAATGTTTGAACTTTGAAATAGTTTAATAGGATGATTTTTATAAGGAAAAAATGGAGGTGTACTGTTGTGTTACACTCGTATGAAATTATCAAAATAAAACGTTTAGTTCCTCGAATGTTGTTACTAATCACTAGACTTGACAATTTAAGTTGAAAACAATTTAAAACAACTATTGAGTTGGTTAATTAGTTTTTATGTGATGGATTGTTTGGTTTTGTACCTATATTATTATTACAAATATGGGTTGAATTTAGATTAATTACTTTTGACCCATATTATTCTATAATAATTTTTTGTACTTTGTAAAGCTAACAAAGAACACACCCCTTTCCCTGCCCCACGCACCCACCCCACCCCGCCCCGCCCACCTTCCCCACCCCTCCAAAAAAAATATTATTTATTGATTATGTATACACCCTCCGCCCCACCCACCCCCACCCCCACCCCCACCCCAAACCAACTCAAACCTATTTTATATAACCCAAAACCAACCCAAACCTATTTTATATAACCCAAAACCAACCCAAGCTTATTTTTTGTGAGCTGATCACTAACCACCTTAATGTATGATGCCGAATCTAGGTTGTTTAATCTTTTTTTCGTGTTCATCTATAATAGTAAAACAATTTTTAGTCATATGAACTAAATATGATTGAAATACATTTATTAGCGGGTATCCTAAATAATCTCACTGTTTTTCATGATTGAAATACATTTATTCAATGCAAGATTGCCCTCAGATTAACTGGGTTTTTTCAATTCCTAAGTTGCAGGTTCAGTATTTGATAAATTGCTTGTAAAAGGTGTGTTCTCCAATTCAATTTCTTGGATTTTGTATATATGTTGATTCCTTTATTATTTTATACTAATAGTATATGGTTGGCAACAACAAGTGAAGTGAGCGTTGTTTTTATTGGGAATGGTTCCGGGAGTGCATGTGAGAGATATGTACATAACATACAGGAACAGTAAGTTAAATTATTGTTGGAAGAAAGTTGATTTGTTTTTCAAGTAAGTGATTGACACACGTGTTGGTCTGATGATCATTCATCAGACTGTTGTCGTTCCACACGTTGGCCGGCCTCCAGCAACCTGCACTGCACTTGCTGGAGCACATTCTGCTCCAGTGACAAGCGCCAACCTTAATGTTGAGTAAAAATGGCATGGACCCATGTGACCAGACGGACAGCTTCACGTGCATTGGTGTTGTGCAGTGGGAGCCCCAGGAAAGAGAGATTTAGTCCAATCCATAGATTTGAGGTATTTTGACAAAATCATATTGAAATTAGATTAAGATGAGCTAGGATTAGCAGCCTGATCAAAAGCAAGAAACTTTCCATGACCTTCATTCATGCGATGAGACATCTCTACATGATTCTCTCACCTTTTAGTTGTAACCTTATATGATCTACATTCCTCTTTTAAGTACGGTTGGAGAATGACTAATCAAAGATTATGTTATATGGACTCTTCCATGGTGAAATACCGGTATCGACATGAGTCCACGTATGGGCGTGGGTGTGGGTGTGGGTGTGACAGTTATACTCTTAAAATAATACTAAAAAAGTTTCTAAACATCGTAGAGACCAGCATCAAACACTATCTCCCCGAGTTCATGTAACATATATATGCTTGAACTGTCTTCAGAGATACTTTAGCAGAGGATCATCCTGGCTTTAGGGATTTGTAATCTAGTAATTTCCATAATCCACAGTTGAGGGGGGATATGCAAGTTGACTATTTTTGTAAGATCCAACAGTATAATTTCTTGTTTTTAGGATCTGAACACAAGCAATATTAAGGTTTTAGTTATTGGATTTGCAACAAATTCCAAGTTTAAGTGATTAACGCAAGATTTTCCGACTAATTAATGAGAATAGCAACGACAAAAAAATAATAACCCCACTGCATTAACCAATAATTGTATATTAACTTTATACATGGACATGTTTTGGATTGCAAAATCTATCATTTTGTGATTCTTGCAGCATCGTTTATTAGAGTGGGCTCAACCACCCCCCCCCCCCCCCCCCTCATTGCTAAATTGTTTCCTTCTGCACGTCTGAAACTGCAAAAAAAAAAAAGAAGCAATGAACAGTTGACTTTATGCAAACCAAATTTTTTCCCAGATATTTCTAGGAAGGTGGAGAGGTTTAGATGGGTTTACTAATAATGATGTTTCCCCAATAAAGTGGGGTTGATTTGGTGGCGATGAACTTCAGCAGGCAGGGCTGGTACGGTTAGTAAGGGACATTCCCACGGGATTATGCTTGTATTCCCTACTTAACCCATCAGCTCCCCATACCACTTCTAATACTTCTCTGCCTTGGTACGGCCAACTAGCTATAGCTTATAGTCGTGAAATCTTAAGAATTCACATTTGATTTTCATCTTGCTAGCTAATAAAGTCCCTCACTTTATTGGACTGGCATGGCATGGCATGGCATGAATAAGGTAATGCATTGAAGATTCAATGTGTTTCTTTTTGTATGTCTAATTGTGGACTTGATGACAAATGAATAAGATTCTTCCACCATAGCCTAGCGTAAATTAGTTTGGCTTGAAAGAGTAAAACTTCCCTAGTAAATCTTGGTCTTGGAACAAGTGGATAGCTTTTGAAAATTACACTAGCAGACAGATGATCATAGTTTTCAATGTAAAAATCCATCTTAATCAGAAGCAAGGGGACAAGGTTATCATGTATACTCATGTTATAAATATACACTATTCATTAAGTAATAATGTGGCATAATTTATAGGAAAAGGACCTGGTATTTAAGGGGGGGAAAACTGAAAAAAGACGTGTGAGAGGCTGTGCTTGGGAACTTGAAACAGAAGAAACTACCAGCTTTGACTGTCACTACTGTCCCACTACTACTATTTAACACATGCCAATCCCACTCTCATTGGCTTGTGGGATATCTATTTTCAAGTACCTGATTTCTCTAAGCCCACACCTACCATATTCCACTATCTAGTGGTTTCAAAGTTCAAACTCTCTCCAAATGAAGGTAAGAGAGAGAATTTTATAACTGCATATACATACTTGTATCTCTGACATTTTTCGGTTTCATAAGAATGTTTATGGCATTTGATTGCAGATCTTTAGTTGGATGCAAAGCAAGCTAAATGCAAAGCAAGATACCAGAAAACCAAATCCTGTATCAGCAAATAGTAAGTTTTCATTTAAGTCTAGCTAGCTGTGATGGAAGTTCATTAAGGCTTTTAAGTTTTGTCAAATTCTAATACACAGGCAAAAATAAAAATAAAACTTGGCTGACTTTTTCTTACTGAATACTATAGTAACTTGGATGTTGTAGTTGGTTCCTTTGCATGTGTGTTAGTGTGTGTATGTTTGTTCTCTATGGTAAGAGGTAATGACAGTATGACAAAAGGCACATGAAACTAACCTTATTCAATCATATCATGGATGATGGAGCTAAGTTATGATTTATGGCCCGGATCATTTTTCTCTTCTTTTCTGATTAGTATTATTAATGACTCTGATCATGGAGCTAAGTTTATGAAAAAACCAAGTTAAAAACACATCTCAAGATATTTTATCTTTTAGTAATTAAAATATTTTATTTACAAAAAGAAGGTAATTATTATAGAGAAAGCCAAAAGATGAACAAGGGCGGGCATACTTGAGTCGCCACCACGACTAGATAAGTTCAAAAATGTGAACTGTGCACAAAGATTTGATGCGATATTAGAATCTATTGTAAGTGAACCTATAATCAGGATCAGCTACCCTATTAATCTCAATTTTAATGTTAGATAAAAACAGGCACTTTGCCCGTATGAGTTCATATATCGGTTGGAAGTCGCTACTGATTGATACCACAAGTGCATCAAGTAGAGAAAGGACCAGCTTCATTTGGTCTGTGCATATATGATGTCCCAAAGCACTTGAAATTAAGTTTATCAATCCTCCATAGAGTATGATTGTACAGGGTAATAAATTCACTGAAAGAACTAGATAGTGTTCTTAGATATTTTTTTCCGGAAAGCCTTTCCTTCTTGGTGTTCCCCTCCCCTATACAAGCTTAATGTTTCGAAAATGCAGGTATTCATGTATCTCACTTTCTTCCTTATCAATGTAGACCACATACTGCAAGAACCTTCCAAAGAAGAATTCAGCGACTGGCCTCATGGATTGCTTGCAATTGGGACATTTGGAACTAAGGAAGAACCAGAGAGGTGCAATCTTCAGGGGAGCGAAGCTTCGTGTCCAGATCATCTACACTACATTACCCCTGAAGAAGTCGGAGAACTTCAGAAAGAGTTGAAGCTGATACTGGATAAACATCTTGTTGAATCTAGTTCCAAGAATGAACTTGAAACTCATAATCTTCAATTGGAGAGCATTTTCAATTCCTCATCAAGATTGGAAATTGACAGAAATGCCGGTGACAAAGTATCTGATGATATATTGAAAAAAGACGGTCCTCTTCAGTGTAGCAACAGTGCAGTTCTCAGTAGAAGAGGGAAGGACAGTGGGACACCGGATAGCACCAACAATGTTATTGGCAAGAAATCACTCTCTTTTCTCCTTCAGAAGATGTTTCTCTCTAGAATTGAATTCGCCCCGGCTCCGAGTTTAAGAGATTCGCTTCCAGAATCAAGACTGGAGAAATCAAGAATGAAGAAGGTAGGTAGATACATTTTAGCATTTGCAATCTACTTACTGATCCTTAAATAATACATGACCAAATATATATTACCACTTGTAATAATACAAATAAGGATAATTGGCTGAACACCTTTGTTTTATATGTAAACTGGACAGATGTTTAGGGCTGTATTGAACAAAAAGATATTTCCCCAAAGTTGTAGCCCAAAGGCTACCACTGCAAAGATATGCTTGCACAACAAACAATATTGCACGACTGATAGCGACGATGAAAATTTTGAGGAGGCAAATAATGGAAGTAAATGGGTGAAGACAGATTCCGAATGTAAGTTGTTGATATCATGTGCAAATCAATTTTCATTCAATTCAGAGTGTTATATGGAGGGAGGTTAATGAATTGTTTTAAGAAATTATTTAGCTGATCGATCGTATTCATTCTTGTGGTTGCAGTTATCGTTCTAGAGATATAATTTCCCTCATTTTGGAAGGCAATACATGTGTGGTAATTATATACTTCAATACTTCTTTTGCCAAGTGATATTAAATTCTTTTCCATCAGATTTCATGCTTATTTCTGAATGCAGATATCTACAAACTCAAGACCTGGGCTGGAGCCTCTGCGAAAAACTTGTCACTTGGTTATATAACCATGAAATGTGATATATATATATATGTGTGTGTGTGTGCGCGCACGCGCGCATTTAAGTAACATCCTATCCGCCTCTTGTACACATGCATCCTCCCACATCATTTTTATCATGTCTGGTTGTTCAAACACGAACCGATGATATCTCATGTTGCAAGGATTTCCAGTTCTGGAAGAATTATGCTCGCCATGTTCTATATATGCGATACCATTTGTTAGTTTTATTTTGAGAAAGAAATAAAAATGGTGGAAACAACTCAAGTGCATGTCTCTGTTCTATTTTTACCCTTGCAATTGTATATTGTACGACTGAGATTTGCTTCATGACTTATTATCCGATCCTCTTGTACATGGAATTTTCTTGGCTACTTCTGTGTTTCTACCGAACATGATATGGTCTTAAAGGACAACATGGTATTAACAACAACACTTTTATGTTATATACATTAATTTAAAATGTAAGTTTCAAAAGTTTTCATCATTTGAGGGACAGATGGAAAGTGAAAACTCACTCTTCCATATATAAGATCAACATGGAGATCAACGTCGGTCCTTCAAATCATTTGAATGGATTCAGCAAAAGTGACTTTATTGAAATCGATTTATAGCTATTAAATATACATATATACCTTTTATTTTATATACTCTGCTCGCCACTTTTAGCGACGGTTTGATTCGTTGCTATAGAACAGATAAACGGTTTATATGTTATGGCGACGGTTCGATGACGACGGTTGACGAACCGAACCGTCGCCTGGTCCGTCACTAAAGGTGGTGAGCAAGGTATATTAAATAAATGGATATGCACTTGATCCTCTCCGTATATATATATATATATATATATATATATATATATATATATATATACGATCCAGATCAAGTGCATACCCCTTATCTTACTCACCTGTGCTCACCTCCCTTTAGCGACGGACCCGGCGACGGTTCGGTCATATAACCGTCGTCTATACTTTTAGCGACGCTATATGTTATCCGTCGCTAAAAGTATAGACGACGGTTGTATGACCGAAATCGTCGTCGGGTCCGTCGCTAAAGGGGGTGAGCACGGGTGAGTAAGATAAGGAGTATGCACTTGATCCTTACTATATATATATATATATATATATATATATATATATATATATATATATATATACACACACACTAGCGACAACTCGTGCTTTAAGGCACTATATAATTCAAAAATATAAACATAATATATTTTTTCTTTTCAGGGCTATATTATCCGCTACATCCGGAACCAAGATAACCATACTGGAATGACGTCAAAAGTACACGTGGCACTCATGCAATCTCATACCAAAAGTCTAATAGGACTCGGTTTGGACCCACTAACCCAAACACCACCTAATTTATATCGAACATGGGCATGGCTATACAAAAATTTTACGTGATAATGAAATATATTTAAATTTTATTTATTTATATTTTAATCTTTAACAGTAAATAAAAATATAAATAAATAAAATTTAAATATATTTATGTCTAATTTTTATGTTAATTTAAAAAAAAAACTCATGATTATAAGATCACTTGCCATGTGTATCTATTTCAAGAAATCTGAGCCTTCCTTCCACCTCTTTACCAGAAAAAGTTAAAAAAAAATTAAAAAATCTGGTAAACATTATCATGATAAATATAAATAAAAAAATAAAAAATGCAGGTGGGTGGGCTGGGTGGCTGATCAATGGCGGTTTGTAGATCTCCTATTGGCTATTACTTCCACAATAAGGTTTCGAATAAAAAATTTACAACAACTTTTCTCTTCTCTTTTATTGACTGAAACCAAAAATTTGATAATTTCTTTTACTAAACAATACATCTTCCCCATTCTTAGTTATTACGTAATTGACATACCAGACCAGCCCTCTGTCAACTCTTTCTCTCTCTCTGCGTGTGTGTGAGATTCTTGTTTTGTAAAGACTCGACCTTTTCTTAAATCTCTTCCAATTCAGCCGACAAAAAAAACTAATCTTTATGCCTGTTCTTTGGTAGTTATGATCTGGGTTACCACCACCAAATTGGTCTCAGATTTGATTCTCTGATAAGCGTCCTTTCGATCGAAGGGAAGGGAAGTGGGAAGAAAAGCTAATGGAAAAGCTAGGGTTTTTTGTATGGTTCTTTTTTAGGTAGATTTGTGGTGGAGAAGCACAGCTTACGAGTGACTTCACCAGACAATTTGAAAGACATTTATGAATGTGCAATTGGGAAGAGGAGGGAGAACCAAGAGTGAGAGATTGAGGTGACGAAGGTGATGAATGTGGGTTTGAATTTTTGAGAGATAAATTTTGAGGAGTCGGACGTTGAAGTTCTAAATGAATTTAGATCGTTGGATGTTAAAGTCTAAATTAATTTGAGGTCGTTGTATGTTAAAGTTTTGGGATTTGAGACGCTCTGTTTTATATTATATATATATATATATATTGAAAACAAATTTACAAATTTGTGAAATGGAATTGCATGGGCACATAGAAATTGAAGCATCAATTGGTGAGATAAGCCAAGTAGATTTGGTAAAAATCGACCCATAGCTGTTGGTAATTTAAAATTAAATTTAAATTTTGAGTATATAACTGTGTATCCATTAACTGCACATAATAAATTTAATTTTTATTGGCCACTTATTTACATAGAAGTACAAAATGTGAAGCAAAGATAATACTCCACTTATTTAATTCGTCTCATTATAAGCGAATGGTATCCTGTAATCGTAATTACGCGTGTCAAGATTTAATTAACAAGTCCGACCAACAGGTACAACACTGGGTAATCAACTTTTTTAGGTGGATATGAAAATTAAAAATTAATGTATTTGAATTTTATTTATTTATATTTTTGTTTTTATTAGGGGCCAGAATATAAATAGATAAAATTCAAATACACTCATATCTAATTAACCTTAAGATGTGGTATTATTTAATATCATGTTCTACCTAGTATTATAATCCTTATCATTTGATATTAAAAATTGCTAGACAAAATTAACCTCAATCTTTTTCTAAAATGACCATAATATCCTCAACCTTTTTCTAATTTATTCTCATTTCTCATTTCTACTTGTTTAATTATTGCCTAAAAATGAGAATAAATTATAAAGTTAAACAAATTGTATGTATAAAATGGTTTAAAGCAAGCAAGCAAGCAGAACTCATCTCGCAACACTTTCTGCGTCTCTTCATGACCGTTAACAGTTTACAAACAAATCTAAAATTTTGTTGAGCTTAAATTAAAAATGACCATAATTATTTTGTTGAGCTTATTCAAATAAATTGTTTTGTTTTATAAAAAGAAATTTATTTATTAAATTTTTTATTTTACAGAATGTTCTTTTTTATTAATAATAATATAAAATAATACAACTTTTTAAAATTTTATTATCACATCTCTACTAATGAAACTATTAACTTATAATTTTAATTTTTTTAATAATAAAAATAGTGTTTACAAATTTTATAAATGAGAATATTTGTAAAACAGAGGAAGTATCAAAATATTTTTCAAATTTTTAGACAAAATTAACCTCAACTTTTTTCTAAATTATTGGAGTAATTTATCTTAATTAATTGTTCATCTTTTTTAATGTATAAACAAGTTTAAAATAGGCTTAAAGAGGTTTCACTATCCTAAACTACCTGACATATTCCATTTTAGTGATTCATCTTTAAATTTTTTTCAATTAGATGATTGATCTATTGATTTTTTTCACTTTATTCCAATTGAGATTGCCACGACAGAAATTGCTGACATTGCTATTTGGGTTGGGGCATAAAGTAACTGATATGTGAAAAAAAAATTATTTTGGGATTAAACATTGTTGATATATTAAAGGGTAAAATGGTCACAACACTTTCATTTATGCATTCAGAAACCTTAATGTAATACCTCAACTTTTTATGAATAAAAATTTAATTCTCTAAATGTTATTTGAATAATAAAGTGTGGATTTGATATAATGTTATAGTTATGGGTAATATTTATAAATTTTGTAAAGTAAGCAAGTTGTCATAAAATATTCATTTGGTCGGAAAATATTCGTTTTATTAGAGAATATCCGTACGACGGCATAATCATTAGTGGACCCCACAACGAAATTACTATCGGATATAGAAAGCAATATAAATAACTTTTTTATAAAAATAACGGCAAGACTTTTACCGTTAATGTGACGCCCCCAAAATAGGTATACAACACCCATTCTGAGTCGCCAAATACATGGTACAGAAAGCAAACTACAACTTCAATAATACAATTGTCGTGCAAAATACGACAACACATACTGTGAGTTTAAATACAAATATTGTCTTCTAGACAATATCCACACTCAAATAAATCCTCATTATAATTATTCAAACACTATTTTACAGAAATAGTGAGGACTGCTAAAACATCTTTCTAGAACCATCACTCCATACCCCGACTAGATCCTGCTATGTTCTCACCTCCTGAGAAGAAAAATGGAACAAAAAGGAAAAGTGTGAGCTCAACTAGCCCAGTAAAGAATATTATGACTAAGATAATATACAACAAATTATCGTTAGTCTTCAACAGGGAAAAATCTGATAAAATATAATCGACAACAAGTTTTAGATCAACAACTGCAGCGGAAACAGCAAACCATTAGAAGAGTCAAGTAGAGAAAGAATTCTACTATCTTCTAAGATTTAAAAGTCCATCATCAATATTTTATCCCTGTAACATCAATTAATAATCATCTTTAACCAAATATTCATCTTTGCACTACAGGCCAAAGATATTCATTTGTATCATCAGTCGGTCATGTTCATCTCAACACCTGTTCATCTTTGCACTACAGGCCAAAGATATTCATCAAGTAATTATACATCTTTCCACTACAGGCCAAAGATATTCAGTAATATCATCATTTATGACTGAGGATGATGAAAAATATCTTAAAGAGAACGAATCCAGTGAGACAGAAGAACAAATATTAGGGATTCGTATAACAGTTTATCCAAGATCAATAATACTTCATAATAATCAATTGTGAAGCAGAATTCAAAAATAAAGATCAAAACATGGATACAATCAAAGATAATAACCATAATAGACATCCTGGACAAAAAGAGAAAATTTTATTTTTCGGTGAATAGTGCCGTATTCGTGAATAGTGCCGTATACGTGAATAGTGCCGTATACGTGAATAGTAACCCCCGACACAAAAAGTTCCAAATTTGATAAAAACTCATATCAATATTTCAGCATAATGATATTGAAGAAAATAATATCATTAAGAAGAAAATAATATCCCTTACCTCAAAATATCAGTACTTCTGGTCAGAATACTGGTATAAGGCTGAAAGAAACTTGCTCTGATGAATAGAAACTCTCAAAGTATCTAAATACTCACAAAATACACTCAATAATCTGGAGAGAGAAAGAGAGAAAACTTGTTTCTGGTGTGATTTTCAATCCTAACTTAGCCCTCTATTTATAGGAAAATTTTAGTAGGCTTGACCTGCAACCTGATGGCTTTACCTGCTACTATTCCCACCCACCACATTTGAAATATAATTCAGCACATTTCTTCACCAACCACAAGTGGGGCCCACCAATTCTAGATTTTTCCATCAAAATGATAAACTCCGAAAATTCAACAATTTCTGAACCAGTCATCTTGTAAAATTCGTAATAAATCATACGTTCATTTTTAACGGTTCAAAATTTGTGGACATATACTCAACTTATATATGTATAACATATCCAAAAATTACCACGATCCAACGGTCGGATTAAAAATTATAACCCCCGCAAACTATCTCAAAAATCCTGATTTTTAATACC
This sequence comes from Panax notoginseng, assembly GCA_016801055.1. Classification (NCBI taxonomy): domain Eukaryota; kingdom Viridiplantae; phylum Streptophyta; class Magnoliopsida; order Apiales; family Araliaceae; genus Panax; species Panax notoginseng. The sequence goes on from CM029014.1 coordinate 13,316,923, forward strand.
TCCATTCCGACAAAAATACTGACAAAAACCTCAACATTAACTCCTTCATTTTTAACCACAAAATATATCCCTCATTTATATCCACATAAAATAAATATTTCCTTATCATATGAATCAATAATTAATTATTCACAAATAATATTACGGAATCACATTTATGACAACCAGGCCGTTCCCAGGAAAGAGGGGGCTTTCCAATAAGGATTTCTCCTTACTGGCGCGCAATTAGATGACCAAACCTCTTCTTAGACAGAATTTTCTAGACATTGCCAATAATGTTATCTAATAATATTATTCAAATAATATGAATTATTGATCTGATAAATGAAAATACTGTGCAGCAACAATTATTGAAACAACAATAATATAAAATATCAATGCAACAATTATTGAATCAATAAAATAAAATATTGAACAATAACTACTGTAACAATTATTGAGTAGTGCCTTCTTACATAAGAATTAATAATTGGTGCAATACCGTGTGCTACTGTATTTTAATCACCGGGTATTCCAACAGTATTAACGGTAACAACTACGCCGTTATTTATAAATAACTTATACTTGTCATTTTCTTCATCCAATCGCTTTCCGTTATGGGGCCCACACAAGGCTGCGCCGTCGTACGAATATTCCCCGACAGCAAGAATATTCCACGACCAAACGAATATTCCCCGACAAAATGAATATTTTATAACCACTTGCTTATTTTGCAAAATTTGCACATTTCACCCATAACCAAAGTATTATATCAAATTAGCCCCTTATTATTCACAATAATATTTAGAGAAAATTTGATTTTATTCATTAATAAGTTGGGGTCTTACAACCTCCCCTCCTTATGAAATTTCGTCCTCGAAATTGACGTACGTACCTGATGTTTCAAAAAGGTGAGGATACCTCGCTTTCATTTCTGATTCCAACTCCCAGGTCATTTCTTCAATAGCATGGTTTCTCCACAAAACCTTAACTTGTGGTATAACCTTCGTGCGTAGGACATGCTCTTTCCTATCCAAGATCTTAACAGGTACCTCCTCGTACGTTAAATCTTCAGCTATCTTGTCTGGTTCTAACTCAATAATGTAGTTCGGGTCTTTAACATATTTACGAAGCATAGATATGTGAAAAATATTATGAACACGAGACATGCTTGGAGGTAATGCGAGTCTATATGCCACATTTCCTATTCGCTCAAGAATCTCAAATGGACCAACAAATCTTGGATTGAGCTTTCCTCTCTTCCCAAATCTTGTAACTCCCTTCCATGGTGCAACACGTAACAATACATGATCCCCAATATTAAATTCCACGTCCTTCCGATGAAGATCCGCATAACTCTTTTGTCGATCCTGTGCCGTTTGTATACGTTGTCGAATCGTTTGGATCTTCTCTGTAGTAATGCGTACCAATTCTGGTCCCAACAATGTTGCTTCACCCACCTCGTTCCAGCATACTGGAGAACGACATTTTCTTCCATACAACGCCTCAAATGGAGCCACACCTATGCTCGCCTGATAACTGTTGTTGTAGGAGAATTCCACCAATGGTAGGTACTTATCCCAACTCCCTTTGAGATCTAGGACACAAAGTCTTAATAGATCTTCAAGAGTTTGAATAGTCCTCTCTGATTGTCCGTCCGTTTAAGGATGGTATGCTGAACTGAATCGTAAATCCGTGCCCATAGCTTTCTGCAAGCTAACCCAAAATCGTGAAGTAAATCTTGGGTCACGATCCGAAACTATGGATACTGGCATGCCATGCAATCTCACAATCTCGTTCACGTACATACTAGCAAGACGTTCAAGGGAATAAGTCTCACGTATTGGCAAGAAATGAGCGGACTTGGTTAATCTATCAACAATAACCCAAATCGCATCTATGCCTTGAGAAACCTTGGGAAGACCTGTAACAAAATCCATAGTAATGTGTTCCCACTTCCATTTCGGAATCTCAAGTGGTTGCAATAGACCCTTTGGTACTAGATGCTCCGCTTTTACACATTGACAAGTTAAACATCTCGAGATAAACTCCGCGATCTCTCTTTTCATATTGCTCCACCAAAATGTATGTCGAAGATCGTGATACATTTTGGTACTCCCAGGATAGATTGCAAACTGTGTGTTGTGTGCCTCCATCATTATTCTATGCTTCAAGTCAAAATCGTTAGGAACACAAAGTCTGGAGTTGACTCGAAGTATTCTTTCTTCATCGATTCTTGCTTCTGGAATAGCACCTTCTTGCACTTTCTTCTTCATACGCATCAGCTCTATATCCGTAGCTTGAGCAGCTTTAACTTTATCGATTAAAGTCGGTTCTACTCGTATATTTGATATCATCATGTGGGTACTTGGAGCCTTCATCTCTATCTCCATCCTTTGCAAGTCATACAAAATGGGCCTTTGTGTTAAAAACATTGCACTCGTACCCGCATATGATCTTCTACTCAATGCGTCAGCTACTACGTTTGCTTTTTCAGGATGATATTGGATGGTATGATCGTAATCTTTCAACAGCTCGAGCCAACGTCGCTGCCGCATGTTGAGTTCCTTTTGGGTGAAGAAATATTTGAGGCTTTTATGATCTGTATATATCTCCACTTTCTCCCCATAAAGGTAGTGTCTCCAGATCTTCAACGCAAAAACGACTGCTGCCAACTCCAAATCATGAGTAGGATAATTCCTCTCATATTCTTTGAGTTGTCGTGAGGCATATGTAACGACCCCAAAATAGGTTCATTCCACCCAACCCATTCTGAGTCGTCAAATACATGGTACAGAAAATAACTACAACTTTATTACAACAATTGTCGTGCAAAATACAACAACACATATGCTGTGAGTTTGGATACAAATATATACCAAATGTGACTCATGTTCCAACCGTGAACATCACCTCACAATAACACCTTACATAAAGGTATAGTCAAAAATTGTTTTAGAAATTAGAATCTTTGGGAAGTGCTCAAGGAAACCTTCGTACATGGGAGGCCATGCGTCTAGGTTATGATAGATATCATATGGCCACAGAATTATCCTTGGTTGACCCAATAGACCCCAAAGAAAAACGAGAAGATTACTATCATATTCTTCCCAATGGTGAGTCTTCTCTTGACTTATCATTATCTCCACTGTCTCTAATTGAGAATTATACTTCAAACAAACACCAAGATTATATAGGTAGTGCCCATAGATATACTCAGCAAGTGGATGAGCACAACTCTGTCCTATGATGACACGAGGTTGTATGTCATTAGACATCTTATATGATAGTGACAAAACACCCTTTCAACGTTGGGTTCGCATCACCCTATTTTCCTCACCAAATATAACTACTAAATGATGACCACCGTTCTATTTCCTTGTTATCCCCGCTCGACCCAGCTACACTCTTATTACCTGAAAGGAATTGTGAAGTAAAAGGGTGAGCACAACTAGCTCAGTAAAGAATATCATGACTAAAGATAATTCAATTATCAATAGCCTTCATCAACAATAAATCAGAGATTTAGAACATATGGTAAATGATAAAAATTTCAACCATAGTTGCAGCGGAACGAGCAATTCATTAGAAGAGTCAAATAGACTATAAAGTCTATTATCTTCTCCATGTTAAAAATCCACCAACAATATTTTATCCATGTAACATCACTCAAGAGTTCCTTTCCACAATCATATGAATAACTCATAATCATAATTGTGACTATAAATTTTTCTTCGCACCCAAGACGAAGAATATTTTCATCACCTGTCTTTACCTGAAACATCAAAGATCATGGTTATACCAAATCACAATTCCTGTTTATAATCATACTAACAAATCCATCTTTGCACTACGGGCCAAAGATATTCATCAACAAACCATCTTTGCACTACGGGCCAAAGATATTCAACAACAGTTCATCTTTGCACTACAGGCCAAAGATATTCAACAACAGTTCATCTTTGCACTACAGGCCAAAGATATTCATCAACAAACCATCTTTGCACTACGGGCCAAAGATATTCAACAACAGTTCATCTTTGCACTACAGGCCAAAGATATTCAACAACAGTTCATCTTTACACTACAGGCCAAAGATATTCATCAACAATTTATATTTGCACTACAGGCCAAATATATTCATATCTCAAAGAAATATATAATCATTTCAGAATTTATATAAACAATAATTATAACCATGTTGATCAATTCACCTTTGCACTTAAGCTTAAGATATTCAATTATAAATTCAATGGTCATGATCATACCAGTCACAATTCAACTTTGCACTACAGGCCAAAGAGAACCCTAGTCATGATCATACCAATAATCTACCCATCTTTACACTCCAGTGAAAGAGAATTTCAACATCAGGGTTATAAAAATGTTATATATGATGATAAAAATAATATGATCAACATATAGTTTTAATCTCAAGAGTAATATTCGTAACTCATGAATAGTAACCCCGACACAAAAGATAGAAATTCTACAATAAAATTCATACCAATATTTCGGTATAATGATATTGAAAGAATAACATTACTTAAATTTATAAACAATTTATTTTAATTGTTTACACTTTACTAATTAATGCATTTAATCATCATAAAATGCCAACTCTTACAATTTCATCATCAATAACCAAAACCCTCATAAAAAATCTGCCTATACCTCATATAGGATTCTCAAGCCATAAAATCCTATTTTTCAATTTTCTTTCTTCACAAAACATATTTAATTCATTTACTCATAACTAAACCATTTTCATGAAAAATACCAAATCAGTTCCAAAAATATTTCTTTTCTGGGATTTAGCATAATATAGTCCCATAGTGAACATATATTTTTCTCAGAATTTTTAAAAGTCATTTACTATTTTTCATATGGCCAAAATAGCCGAATATTTAGACATTTATCAAAAATTGTACTTTTGTCTAAAAATTCTGAAATTTACAGAGTATACTTCTATCATATACATGTACTCCCAATAAAAATTTCATCAATTTTGGAGTTAACCACAAGGAATTATAAGCGGTTACTTTTAAAATAGTCTTTTCCCGTAAAATTCATAACTCTTAATCTATACACCCAAAAATCACCATTTTTGGACACAATCAATAAAACTCATCAAAATATCATTTCAAATTTTTCCAGAATTTTTGAAGATCAGAAAAATTACGAAACTGAAAATCATAACAACCCTTAAAATCCCTTAATATCCCTTACTATCCCTTACCTCAAAAAAGCAGTACTTCTGACTGGATATCGGATATGATGTTGAAGGAAACTTGCACTGATGAATAGCAACTCACCAAGTATCTAAAAACTCACAAAATATGCTTCATAATATAGAGAGAGAAAGAGAGAAAGCTTATGTTTCTGGTGTGATTTTCAATTCTAACTTAGCCATCTATTTATAGAAAAATTTTGGTAGGTTTGACCTGCAACCTGATGGCTTTACCTGCTACTATTCCCACCCACCACATTTGAAATATAATTCAGCATATTTCTTCACCAACCACAAGTGGGGCCCACCAATTCTAGAATTTTCTACCAAAAATGATTTATAACCTGATTTCTGAATCAGCAACCTTTTAAAATTCATAACAAATCATACGTTCATTTTTAACGGTTCAAAATTTGTGGGCATATACTCAACTTATATATGTATAACATATCCAAAAATTACCACGATCCAACGGTCGGATTAAAAATTATAACCCCCGCAAAATATCTCAAAAACCCTGATTTTTAATACCTCCATTCCGACAAAAATACGGATAAAAATCTCAACATTAACTCCTTCATTTTTTAACCACAAAAATATATCCCTCGTTTATATCCACATAAAATAAATATTTTCTTATCATATGAATCAATAATTAATTATTCACAAATAATATTATAGAATCATATTTATGACAACCAGGCCGTTCCCAGGAAAGAGGGGGCTTTCCAATAAGGATTTCTCCTTACTGGCGCGCAATTAGATGACCAAACCTCTCCTTAGACAGAACTTTCTAGACATTGCCAATAATGCTATCTAATAATACTATTCAAATAATATGAATTATTGATCTGATAATGGGAAATACTGTGCAGCAACAATTATTGAACAACAATAATATAAAATTTCAACGTAGCAATTATTGAATCAATAAAATAAAATATTGAACAGTAATTACTGTAACAATTATTGAGTAGTGCCTTCTTACGTAAGAATCAATAATTTCAAAAATACTGTGCAATACCGTGTGCTACTATGCAATAACGCGTATTACTGTATTTTAACCACCGGGTATTTCAACAGTATTAACGGTAACAACTACGCCGTTATTTGTAAAAACTTAATTTTGTCGTTTTCTTCACCCGACAGTTATTCTGTTATGGGGCCCACAAATGTCTGCGTTATCGTACGAATATTCTCCGACAGAAAGAATATTCCACGACCAAACGAATATTCCCCGACAACAATGATTATTTTATAACCACTTGTGTATTTTGAAAAAAATTCATATATCACCCTTAACTTTAACATTTATCAATTAAACCATTTACTGAATAGTAATTATAAGAATAGGTGCCGAAATGAGTCTCCTCTTGAGTTCTTGGAAACTCTTCTTGCATTCCTCACTCCATACGAATTTTGTATCTTTCCGAGTCAGCTGAGTTAACGGAGTAGTGATTCGAGAAAATCCTTCCACAAATCTCCGATAATAACCAGCTAAGCCCAGAAAGCTACGTACTTCGGTTACCGACTTCGGTTGCTCCCAACTTTGTATGGCTTCAATCTTCGCCCGGGTCGACAGATACTCCATGTTTTGACACCACGTGCCCAAGGAATGCTACTTCCTCAAGCCAGAACTCGCATTTCTTCAGTTTGACATATAGCTTGTTTTCACGAAGCCTTTGCAGTACCAACTTCAAATGGCGCTCATGATCTTCACGGCTTTTGGAATAGATGAGGATGTCATCAATAAAGACAACAACGAACTGATCCAAATATTCTTTGAATACACGGTTCATCATATCCATGAAGGCAGCAGGAGCATTAGTCAATCCAAAAGACATTACTAAGAATTCATAATGCCCGTACCGAGTTCTGAAGGCAGTCTTTGGAATATCCTCAATTTTAATCTTCAGCTGATGATATCCAGAACGAAGATCGATCTTTGAAAAGAATTGTGCTCCTTGCAACTGGTCAAACAGGTCATCAATGCGAGGTAGCGGATACCTATTCTTGATGGTGACATGGTTCAATTCTCGATAGTCAATACAAAGTCGCATACTCCCGTCTTTCTTCTTTACGAATAAAACAGGAGCACCCTAAGGAGACGTACTAGGACGAATAAAACCGATGTCCAACAACTCCTGTAGTTGGACTTTTAACTCCTGAAGTTCAATAGGAGCCATTCGATATGGAGTTTTAGAAATAGGCTTTGTACCGGGTTCAAGGTCAATAAAGAATTCAATTTCTCGTTCCGGGGGTAGACCGGGAAGTTCTTCAGGAAATACATCGGGAAATTCTCTAACAATAGAAATATTATTCAAATCTGACTTGTCATTGTTCAAATCCATAACATGGGCTAAGAAAGCTTGACATCCGTTTTTCAATAAACGAATAGCTTTGTGGCTTGATATGACAGTGACTGATTTTAGTGGTTTAGTAGTTTGAATTCGTATGACAGGTTGGTTAGGAATATGAAACTAACAACCTTACGAAAACAATCAATTTTAGCATGATGAGTGGTTAACCAATCAATTCCTAAAATCACATTAAAAGCAAGTATCTTTAAAGAGATAAGATCAACAGGTAATGTGATACTGCCAACTTTGATCATGCAAGATTTATAAACTATAGATGTAACGAAGGTTTCACCCAACGGAGTTTCAACAAATAAGTTAAAGTCCAATTTCTCTGGAGTCAAGTTTAAACGTTGAGCACAAGCAGGAGAGATAAAAGAATGGGTAGAACCGGTATCTAGTAAAGTATAAACTTCGCAAGAATTCAAGATTAGCTTACCCGTGATCATCTCGTTCGGGTTTCTCGCGTTTTGGCCAGTCACGACAAACGCCCTTCCAGGAACCGCTGATTTCGACTTATCCGGGATAACTTTTGGAGTCACCATCCCCGCTGAACTTGGTTTTGCTACAGAACACTCTCGAGCTATATGACCTTCCTTTCCACAGTTATAACATACCTTGGATTGTTGTGGGCAGTTTGGGCTGATATGTCCCTCTTTCCCACATTTGTAACATACGACCGGTGGTCGTTCTCCTCCCCTAGAAACAGTTGATGTTTGTGCTGACGTCTTCACGTTATCATTGTTGTACCTTCTCTTCTTGAAATCTCCTCCCGACTCGCTCTTTCTATTATCACGACCACGATTACAACTAGAGTGGTTACCGCTTTTGTCCGAATGTTTTCCTCCCTGCTGGTTTTCATTGCTTCGATGACTGCCGCCACCGGTATGACCCTGGTTGTGGTCCCTCGGTTGCACATACTCATTATCTCGCTCTAATAATTGAGCCCTGTTTACAACATCTGAATATAAAGAAAATTTATGAGAGATAAGATATTGTCGAATCTCGGGTTTTAGACCTCTCAGAAACATCCTTGTCATTCGTTCCTCATTTTCGACCAAATGAGGTGCAAACCTGGATAACTCTGCAAACTTCGCCTCGTACTGGGACACCGTCATGTTGTTTTGTTCCAGTCTAATAAACTCAACCTCCTTCATATGACGAATACTTTCAGGAAAGTACTTGTCATTGAACAGTTTTTGAAATGTTTCCCAGGACATGTTGAGTGCGTCAGGCTGGGTACGCTTCACAGACTCCCACCAGTAGTCTGCCTCACCGCGGAACATAAATGTGGCGAATGGAACCTTCTGTTCCTCCGTGCATCCCAAGACATCAAATATCTTGGTAATTTGCTTGACCCACGTTTCCGCCATGATCGGATCTGGCTTTCCCTTAAATTCTGGTGGTCCCAATTCTTTGAACTGCTTATCTGTGACAAACCGTGCGTTGTTATCATTTCCACCCGTATTCTGCACACGAGTCTCCCTCGTCTGATTTTGCATGAACTGCAAAAAGCTCCTAAACATTCCATCATTCATCGTTTGCTCGGTAACGTTGTTTACAGGAGGAATATTGTCTTCATGTTGCACGTTCTCCTGGGTAGTGATCAAAGGTGTCTCCACGGTCTGATTTACTCTATTATTAACGTTCTCAGCTGCCATTCTTAAATACTGCCATAAAACAAGGGTTAATATTCATGTATATTATCCCTATACTCTGACCGACCAAATAAACACCAAATAAACTTAGTCAGGTCATACTAGCGAAGGAATTTCCCGTCTCTCCCCTCCTAGTTATTGTCTCACATCTCAGCCAGGGATCATATCCCTAAGCTCTGATACCAACTGTGACGCCCCCAAAATAGGTATACAACACCCATTCTGAGTCGCCAAATACATGGTACAGAAAGCAAACTACAACTTCAATAATACAATTGTTGTGCAAAATACGACAACACATACTGTGAGTTTAAATACAAATATTGTCTTCTAGACAATATCCACACTCAAATAAATCCTCATTATAATTATTCAAACACTATTTTACAGAAATTGTGAGGACTGCTAAAATATCTTTCTAGAACCATCACTCCATACCCCGACTAGATCCTGCTATGTTCTCACCTCCTGAGAAGAAAAATGGAACAAAAAGGAAAAGGGTGAGCTCAACTAGCCCAGTAAAGAATATTATGACTAAGATAATATACAACAAATTATCGTTAGTCTTCAACAGGGAAAAATCTGATAAAATATAATCGACAACAAGTTTTAGATCAACAACTGCAGCGGAAACAGCAAACCATTAGAAGAGTCAAGTAGAGAAAGAATTCTACTATCTTCTAAGATTTAAAAGTCCATCATCAATATTTTATCCCTGTAACATCAATTAATAATCATCTTTAACCAAATATTCATCTTTGTACTACAGGCCAAAGATATTCATTTGTATCATCAGTCGGTCATGTTCATCTCAACACCTGTTCATCTTTGCACTACAGGCCAAAGATATTCATCAAGTAATTATACATCTTTGCACTACAGGCCAAAGATATTCAGTAATATCATCATTTAGGACTGAGGATGATGAAAAATATCTTAAAGAGAACGAATCCAGTGAGACAGAAGAACAAATATTAGGGATTCGTATAACAGTTTATCCAAGATCAATAATACTTCATAATAATCAATTGTGAAGCAGAATTCAAAAATAAAGATCAAAACATGGATACAATCAAAGATAGTAACCATAATAGACATCCTGGATAAAAAGGGAAAATTTTATTTTTCGGTGAATAGTGCCGTATTCGTGAATAGTGCCGTATACGTGAATAGTGCCGTATACGTGAATAGTAACCCCCGACACAAAAAGTTCCAAATTTGATAAAAACTCATATCAATATTTCAGCATAATGATATTGAAGAAAATATTATCATTAAGAAGAAAATAATATCCCTTACCTCAAAATATCAGTACTTCTGGTCAGAATACTGGTATAAGGCTGAAAGAAACTTGCTCTGATGAATAGAAACTCTCAAAGTATCTAAATACTCACAAAATACACTCAATAATCTAGAGAGAGAAAGAGAGAAAACTTGTTTCTGGTGTGATTTTCAATCCTAACTTAGCCCTCTATTTATAGGAAAATTTTAGTAGGCTTGACCTGCAACCTGATGGCTTTACCTGCTACTATTCCCACCCACCACATTTGAAATATAATTCAGCACATTTCTTCACCAACCACAAGTGGGGCCCACCAATTCTAGAATTTTCTATCAAAATGATAAACTCCGAAAATTCAACAATTTCTGAACCAGTCATCTTGTAAAATTCGTAATAAATCATACGTTCATTTTTAACGGTTCAAAGTTTGTGGACATATACTCAACTTATATATGTATAACATATCCAAAAATTACCACGATCCAACGGTCGGATTAAAAATTATAACCCCCACAAACTATCTCAAAAACCCTGATTTTTAATACCTCCATTCCGACAAAAATACTGACAAAAACCTCAACATTAACTCCTTCATTTTTAACCACAAAATATATCCCTCATTTATATCCACATAAAATAAATATTTCCTTATCATATGAATCAATAATTAATTATTCACAAATAATATTACGGAATCACATTTATGACAACCAGGCCGTTCCCAAGAAAGATGGGGCTTTCCAATAAGGATTTCTCCTTACTGGCGCGCAATTAGATGACCAAACCTCTCCTTAGACAGAACTTTCTAGACATTGCCAATAATATTATCTAATAATATTATTCAAATAATATGAATTATTGATCTGATAAATGAAAATACTGTGCAGCAACAATTATTGAAACAACAATAATATAAAATATCAACGCAGCAATTATTGAATCAATAAAATAAAATATTGAATAATAACTACTGTAACAATTATTGAGTAGTGCCTTCTTACGTAAGAATCAATAATTGGTGCAATACCGTGTGCTACTGTATTTTAACCACCGGGTATTCCAACAGTATTAACGATAACAACTACGCCGTTATTTATAAACAACTTATACTTGTCGTTTTCTTCATCCAATCGCTTTCCGTTATGGGGCCCACACAAGGCTGCGTCGTCGTACGAATATTCCCCGACAACAAGAATATTCCATGACCAACCGAATATTCACCGACCAAAAATAAATATTTTATAATCACTTGCTTATTTTGCAAAATTTGCACATTTCACCCATAACCAAAGTATTATATCAAATTAACCCCTTATTATTCACAATAATATTTAGAGAAAATTTGATTTTATTCATTAATAAGTTGGGGTCTTACAGTTAAACTATTGAAATACCCGATGATAAAAGTACAGTAATACGCGTGGTTGCACAGTAGCACACGATATTGCACAGTATCTCTGATTATTGATGCTTCCGTAAGATGTGATGCCCCCAAAATAGGTATACACAACCCATTCTGAGTCACCAAATACATGGTACAAAATTCAAATACAACTTAATTATATAACTGTCGTGTAAAATACGATAAAATATAAGCTGAGAGATTTAACACGAATATTATCTCGTAGACAATATTCAAACTCAAATGGAGTCCTCATTATAATTATTATCGCATTATTTTATAAAATAGTGAGGACTACTGCAACCACCATCTCGGACCGTCACTCCATTCTCCGACTAGTCCCAGCTATATTCTTATTTTCTGAAGAGAACAATGAAAGAAAAAGGTGAGCTCAACTAGCCCAGTAAAGAATATTATGACTAAGATAATGCAGAATAAATTATTCTTAGCCTTCAACAGAATAAAAATTGATAGAATATAATAAACAACAAATTTAACTGCAGCGGAACAAGCAATCCATTAGAAGAGTCAAGTAAATCATTATATTTTATCACATCATTTGTAACATTACAGGTCATGATTATACCGATACATAATTTCTTGTTATTGTGACGCCCCCAAAACAGGTATACAACACCTATTCTGAGTCGTCAATAACATGGTACAGAAATAACTACAAGTTTATTAATACAACATAAAAACTGTGAGTGTAAATACAAATATTGTCATCTAGACAATATCCACACTCAAATAAGTCCTCATTACAATTATTGGAATAATATTTTACAAAAAAAATGGTGAGGACTACTAAAACAACTTCCTAAAACCTTCATTCCATACCCCGACTAGTACAATAGACAAATTTAATAGAATACAATAGACAACAAGTTTTAATTCAATATTCGCAGCGGAAAATAATAATTCATAGAGAAGTTACGTAGAGAATGAAATCTACGATTATCTATGAATTTAAAAGCCCATCATCAACATTTTATCCCTATAATATTAATCAATAAATATCTTGAATCAAATAGTCATCTTTGCACTACAGGCCAAAGATATCCATCAGTTGGTCATGTTCACCTCAACACCTGTTCATCTTTGCACTACGGGCCAAAGATATTCATCAGAAATTATTCATCTTTGCACTACAGGCCAAAGATATTCAGTTATATCATCATTTAAGACTGAGGATGATGAAAAATATTTTAAAGAAAACGAATCTAGTGAAGCAAAAGAACAAATACTAGGGATTCGTATTACAGTTTATCCATGTCCAAAAATACCTTATAAATAATCATAGTGGAGTAAAATTCAAGAATGATCAAAACATGGATACAATCAAAGCTAGTATCCAGAATAGATATTTTGGACGAAAAAAAGAAAATTTCATTTTTCGGTGAATAGTAACTAGTGAATAGTAACTCGTGAATAGTAACTCGTGAATAGTAACCCCGACATGAAAAGTTCCAAATTTGATAAAAAGTTCAGATCAATACTTCGGCATAATGATATTGAAGAAAATAATATCATTTAAGAAGAAATAACATCCCTTACCTCGGAAAGACGGTACTTCTGACTGGAATACTAGATATAGTGCTGAAGGAAATTTGCACCGTATAGCAACACTCAAAGTATCAAATACTCACAAGAATACGCTCGATATAGAGAGAGAAATAGAGAGAAATTTGTGTTTCTGGTGTGATTTTCAATTCTAACTTAAGCACCCTATTTATAGGAAAATGCTTAGAACACCAAAGCAGAAAATTTAATATAATAATAATATATTTATCAAATTTTCCTTAGCCCACCTCTAGACATCTGATCTCAGCCCATTTATATCACATGTTAGCCCACTTAAATGCCAAAAAACGTTTTTCTTCAAAATAATAAATAAAACTTTCAAAAATCAATTATTTCGGAACTTCAGAACTTCAATAATTCATAATAAATAGCCTTTTTGTCAGAAAATTCGAATCTCGCGAGTTTTTATAAGAAATTCAATTCTCTACAACTTTGCAGAAGAAAGTTTTTCCAAATTCCAAACAGAAATTGACCGAAATCCACAAACGGGTGATTTTACAGTTAATAATAAATTTTCGGTCAAGAATTGTGTCCACCAACACACAAAACATGTGTTAATCATTTAATGCCACAAAAATACTCTTCCTCCTCATATACTCATATATCCCACATTCATTGTAAAAATATCACCATCAATATATTATTAAAATAATATATTTAAATGAATTATTTTATCAGAAAAAGATAAAATATTAATTTTCAACAATTGTCACATTAAAAATTTTCTCCATCTATATCCACATAAAATCACTATTTTCCTCATCATATAAATTAATAATTAATTATACACAAATAATATTACAGAACCACAGTACTGGCAACCAGGCCGTTCCCAGGAAAGAGGGGGCTTTCCAATAAGGATTTCTCCTTACTGGCGCGCAATTAGATGACCAAACCTCTCCTTAGACAGAACTTTCTAGACATTACCAATAATATTATCTAATAATATTATTCAGATAATATGAATTATTGCTCCGATAATGAAAAATACTGCGTAGTGACAATTATTGAAACAACAGTAATATAAAATATCAACGCAGCAATTATTGAATCAATAAAATATAATATTGAACAGTAATTACTGTAACAATTATTAAGTAGTGCCTTCTTACGTAAGAATCAATAATTGGTGCAATACCGTGTGCTACGCGTATTACCGTGTTTTAACCACCGGATATTCCAACAGTATTAACGGTAACAACTACACCGTTATTTATAAACAACTTATTTTTGTCGTTTTCTTCATCCAATCGCTTTCCGTTATGGGGCCCACACAAGGCTGCGCCGTCGTACGAATATTTCCCGACAACAAGAATATTCCACCACCAAACAAATATTCCCCGACAACAATGAATATTTTATAACCACTGTCCTTCCTTTCCACAATTATAGCATACCTTGAACTGTTGTGGACAGTTTGGGCTGATATGTCCCTCTTTTCCACATTTATAGCATATGATCGGTGGTCGTTCTCCTCCCTTGGAACCAGTTGCTGCCGGTGCTGACGTCTTCGTATTATCATTGTTGAATCTCCTCTTTTTAAAATCTTCTCCCGACTCGCTTCTTCTATTTTCATAGCCACGATTACCACCAGAGTGGTTGCCGTTCTTGTCTGTACTTTTCTTTCTCTGTTGGTTATCATTGTTCTGATGACTGTTGTCACCGATATGATCCTGGTTGTGGTCCCTCGGTTGACCGGACTCGTTATCTCGCTCCAACAATTGAGCCCTGTTGACAACATCTGAATAGAGAGAAAATTTATGAGAAATGAGATATTGACGTATGCCGGGTTTCAAACCTCTCAGAAACATCCGTGTCATATGTTCCTCATTCTCCACCAAATGAGGTGCAAACCTGGACAACTCTGCAAACTTCGCCTCGTACTGGGACACCGTCATGTTATTCTGCTCCAGTTTAATAAACTCTACCTCCTTCATATGACGAATACTTTCAGGAAAGTACTTGTCATTGAATAGTTTCTGAAATGTCTCCCAAGACATGCTGAGTGCGGCTGGATGGGTACGCTTCACAGATTCCCACCAGCAGTCTGCCTCGCCACGGAACATAAAGGTGGCGAATGGAACCTTCTGTTCCTCCGTGCATCCCAAGACATCAAATATCTTGGTAATTTGCTTGACCCATGTCTCCGCATTAATCGGATCTGGCTTTTTCCAGAATTCTGGTGGTTCCAACTCTTTGAACTGCTTGGCTGTGACCAGCTGTGCGTTGCCATTGTTTCTTCCTATATTTTGAACAGGAATCTCTCGTCTGGTTTTGCATGAACCGCAAAAAGCTTCTAAACATCTCATCGTTCATCGTCTGCTCATTGGTGTTGTTCACAGGAGGAACATTGCCAGTCTGTTGCACGTTCTCCTCGTTGGTGAGTACAGGTGTCTCCACGGTTTCATTTACTCCACTGTTAATGTAAGACCCCGAATTTTATGAAATAAAAGTATTCAATTTTTCTTATAATTACTATTTAGTAAATGGTTAAATTGATAAATGTTAAAGCTAAGGGTGATATATGAATTTTTTTTTCTCGAAATACACAAGTGGTTATAAAATATTCATTGTTGTCGGGGAATATTCATTTGGTCGTGGAATATTCTTACTGTCGGAGAATATTCGTACGACGGCGCAGTCTTTTGTGGGCCCCATAACGGAAAGCGATTGGATGAAGAAAACGACAAGAGTAAGTTGTTTATAAATAACGGCGTAGTTATTACCGTTAATACTGTTGGAATACCCGGTGGTTAAAACACGGTAATACGCGTTGTTCCACAGTAGCACACGGTATTGCACCAATTATTGATTCTTACGTAAGAAGGCACTACTCAATAATGGTTAAAGTAATTACTGTTCAGTATTTTATTTTATTGATTCAATAATTGCTGCGTTGATATTTTATATTACTGTTGTTTTAATAATTGTCACTACACAGTATTTTCTATTATCGGAGCAATAATTCATATTATCTGAATAATATTATTAGATAACATTATTGACAATGTCTAGAAAGTTCTGTCTAAGGAGAAGTTTGGTCATCTAATTGCGCGCCAGTAAGGAAGAGGAAAGCCCCCTCTTTCCTGGGAACGGCCTGGTTGTCAGTACTGTGATTCTGTAATATTATTTGTGTATAATTAATTATTAATTTATATGATGAGGAAAATATTGATTTTATGTGGATATAGATGGAAAAAAATTTTAATGTGACAATTGTTGAAAATTAATATTTTATCTTTTTCTGATAAAATAATTCATTTAAATATATTATTTTAATAATATATTGATGGTGATATTTTTATAATGAATGTGGGATATATGAGTATATGAGGAGGAAGAGTATTTTTGTGGCATTAAATGATTAACACATGTTTTGTGTGTTGGTGGACACAATTCTTGACCGAAAATTTATTATTGACTGTAAAATCTCCCGTTTGTGGATTTCGGTCAATTTCTGTTTAGAATTTGAAAAAACTTTCTTCTGCAAAGTTGTAGAGAATTGAATTTTCTATAAAAACTCGCGAGATTCGAATTTTCTAATAAAAGGGCTATTTATTATGAATTATTGAAGTTCCGAAGTTCTGAAAGAATTGATTTTTGGAAGTTTTATTTATTTTTATTAACAAAAACGTTTTTTACACTTTGGTGGGCCCCACTTGCACATGTTGATGGTTGAATCCAGATTTTTAAAGGTGGGCTAAGAAAAATTTATAATTATATTATTATTTTATTAAATTTTCTGCTTTGGTGTTCTAAGCAATTTCCTATAAATAGGGTGCTTAGGTTAGAATTGATGTGACGCCCCCAAAATTAGGTATACGTGTAAGACCCCGAATTTTATGAAATAAAAGTATTCAATTTTTCTTATAATTACTATTCAGTAAATGGTTAAATTGATAAAAGTTTAAAGTTATGGGTGGAATGTGAATTTTTTTGAAAATAAGCAAGTGGTTATAAAATATTCATTATTGTCGGGGAATATTCGTTTGGTCGTAGAATATTCTTTCTGTCGGGGAATATTCGTACGACGGCACAGCTATTTGTGGGCCCCATAACGAATAACTGTTGGATGAAGAAAACGATAAATTTGAGTTTTTACAAATAACGACGTAGTTGTTACTGTTAATACTGTTGAAATACCCGGTGGTTAAAATACAGTAATACGCGTTATTGCACAGTAGCACACGGTATTGCACAGTATTTTTGAAATTATTGATTCTTACGTAAGAAGACACTACTCAATAATTATTACAGTAGTTACTGTTCAATATTTTATTTTATTGATTCAATAATTGTTGCGTTGATATTTTATATTATTGTTGTTTCAATAATTATTGCTGCACAGTATTTTCCTTTATCAGATCAATAATTTATATTATTTGAATAATATTATTAGATAACATTATTGTCAATGTCTAGAAAGTTCTGTCTAAGGAGAGGTTTGGTCATCTAATTGCACGCCAGTCAGGAGAAATTCTTATTGGAAAGCCCCCTCTTTCCTGGGAACGGCCTGGTTGTCATAAATGTGATTCTGTAATATTATTTGTGAATAATTAATTATTGATTCATATGATAAGGAAATATTTATTTTATGTGGATATGAATGAGGGATATATTTTTGTGGTTAAAAAAATGAAGGAGTTAATGTTGAGGTTTTTATCCGTATTTTTGTCGGAATGGAGGTATTAAAAATCAGGGTTTTTGAGATATTTTGCGGGGGTTATAATTTTTAATCCGACCGTTGGATCGTGATAATTTTTGGATATGTTATACATATATAAGTTGAGTATATGTCCACAAATTTTGAACCGTTAAAAATGAACGTATGATTTATTATGAATTTTACAAGATGACTGGTTCAGAAATTGTTGAATTTTTGGAGTTTATCATTTTGGTGAAAAATTCTAGAATTGGTGGGCCCCACTTGTGGTTGGTGAAGAAATATGCTGAATTATATTTCAAATGTGGTGGGTGAAAATAGTAGCAGGTAAAGCCATCAGGTTGCAGGTCAAACCTACCAAAATTTTCCTATAAATAGAGGGCTAAGTTAGAATTGAAAATCACACCAAAAATATAAGCTTTCTCTCTTTCTCTCTCTATATTATGAAGCATATTTTGTGAGTATTTAGATACTTTGAGAGTTGCTATTCAGTGCAAGTTTCCTTCGGCTTTGCATTTCAGTCAGAAATACTGCACTTTTGAGGTAAGGGATATTAAAGGATTTTAAGGGTTGTTATGATTTTCTGTTTCGTAATTTTTCTGATCTTTAAAAATTCTGGAAAAATTTGAAATGATATTTTGATGAGTTTTATTGATTGTGTCCAAAAATGGTGATTTTTGGATGTATAGATTAAGAGTTATGAATTTTACGGGAAAAGACTATTTTAAAAGTAACCGCTTATAATTCCTTGTGGTTAACTCCAAAATTGATGAAATTTTTATTGGGAGTACATGTATATGATAGAAGTATACTCTGCAAATTTCAGAATTTTTAGACAAAAGTACAATTTTTGATAAATGTCTAAATATTCGGCTATTTTGGCCATATGAAAAATAGTAAATGACTTTTAAAAATTCTGAGAAAAATATATGTTCACTATGGGACTATATTATGCTAAATCCCAGAAAAGAAATATTTTTGGAACTGATTTGGTATTTTTCATGAAAATGGTCTAGTTATGAGTAAATGAATTAAATATGTTTTGTGAAGAAAGAAAATTGAAAAATAGGATTTTATGGCTTGAGAATCCTATATGAGGTATATGCAGATTTTTGATGAGGGTTTTGGTTATTGATGATGAAATTGTAAGAGTTGGCATTTTATGATGATTAAATGCATTAATTAGTAAAGTGTAAACAATTAAAATAAATTGTTTATAAATTTAAGTAATGTTATTCTTTCAATATCATTATACCGAAATATTGGTATGAATTTTATTGTAGAATTTCTATCTTTTGTGTCGGGGTTACTATTCATGAATTACGAATATTACTCTTGAGATTAAAACTATATGTTGATCATATTATTTTTATCATCATATATAACATTTTTATAACCCTGATGTTGAAATTCTCTTTCACTGGAGTGTAAAGATGGGTAGATTATTGGTATGATCATGACTAGGGTTCTCTTTGGCCTGTAGTGCAAAGTTGAATTGTGACTGGTATGATCATGACCATTGAATTTGTAATTGAATATCTTAAGCTTAAGTGCAAAGGTGAATTGATCAACATGGTTATAATTATTGTTTATATAAATTCTGAAATGATTATATATTTCTTTGAGATATGAATATATTTGGCCTGTAGTGCAAATATGAACTGTTGATGAATATCTTTGGCCTGTAGTGCAAAGATGAATTGTAGATGAATATCTTTGGCCTGTAGTGCAAAGATGACATGTTGTAGAATATTGTTGGCCTGTAGTGCAAAGATGAATTATTGATGAATATCTTTGGCATGTAGTGCGAAGATGAACTGTTGTTGAATATCTTTGGCCCGTAGTGCAAAGATGGTTTATTGATGAATATCTTTGACCGTAGTGCAAAGATGGTTTGTTGATGAATATCTTTGGCCCGTAGTGCAAAGATGGTTTGTTGATGAATATCTTTGGCCCGTAGTGCAAAGATGGATTTGTTAGTATGATTATAAACAGGAATTGTGATTTGGTATAACCATGATCTTTGATGTTTCAGGTAAAGACAGGTGATGAAAATATTCTTCGTCCTGGGTGCGAAGAAAAATTTAGAGTCACGATTATGATTATGAGTTTTTCATATAATTGTGAAAAGGAACTGTTGATTAATGTTACAGGGATAAAACATTATTGGTGGACTTTTAATGTGGAGAAGATAATAGACTTTATGGTCTATTTGACTCTTCTAATGGATTGCTCGTTCCGCTGCAACTATGGTTGAAATTTTTATCATTTACCATATGTTCTAAATCTCTGATTTATTGTTGATGAAGGCTATTGATAATTGAATTATCTTTAGTCATGACATTCTTTACTGAGCTAGTTGTGCTCACCCTTTTGCTTCACAATTCCTTTCAGGTAATAAGAGTGTAGCTGGGTCGAGCGAGGGTAACAAGGGAATAGAACGGTGGTCATCATTTAGTAGTTATATTTGGTGAAGAAAATAGGGTGAGGCGAACCCAACGTTGGAAGGGTGTTTTGCCACTATAATACAAGATGTCTAACGACATACAACCTCGTGTCATCATAAGACATGATTGTGCACATCCGCTTGTTGAGTATATCTATGGGCACTACCTATACAATCTTGGTGTTTTTTTGAAGTATAATTCTCAGTTAGATACAGTGGAGATAATGATAAGTCAAGAGAAGACTCACCATTGGGAAGAATATGATAGTAATCTTCTCGTTTTTCTTTGGGGTCTATTGGGTCAACCAAGAATAGTTCTGTGGCCATATGATATCTATCATAACCTAGACGCATGGCCTCCCATGTACGAAGGTTTTCTTGAGTACTTCCCAAAGATTCTAATTTCTAAAACAGTTTTTGACTGTACCTTTATGTAAGGTACCTTTGTGAGGTGCTGATACATGATGGTGTCCAATGTCACATTTGGTATATATTTGTATCCAAACTCACAGCATACGTGTTGTTGTATTTTGCACGACAATTGTTGTAATAAAGTTATAGTTATTTTCTGTACCATGTATTTGACGACTCAGAATGGGTTGGATGGAATGGACCTATTTTGGGGTCGTCACAATACGTCACCCATCTTAGGTCGCCACTTACATGGTACAAAATTCAAATACAACTTAATAATACAACTGTCGTGTACAATACGACAAAATATAAACTGTGAGTTTGAATACAAATATTATCTTCTAGAGAGTATTCATACTCAAAAGGAGTCCTCATTATATTTATTAACACACTATTACATAGAATAGTGAGGACTACTAACTAATATTATCATTCGGACCATCACTCCGTTCCTCGACTTGCCCCAGCTACATTCTCATTTCCGAAGAGAACAGTGAAAGAAAGGGTGAGCTCAACTAGCCCATGTAAGAAATATTATGACTAAGATAATGCAGAATAAATTATCATTAGCCTTCAACAATGTAAACTGATAAAATATAATAGACATCAAGTTTAACTGCAGCGGAAAAAGCAATCCATTAAAAGAGTCAAGTAGAAAATAAACTCTACTATCTTTTATGATTTAAAAAATTTTTCAACACTGTGATCGCTGAGACTCAGCTTAATAAAATAATCCACATCATCGAATCACCCCTGCACTACGGCCAAGGATATTCGTATATTCATTAATGGTCATGATCATGCCAACAACTGTCCATCAACGCACTACGGGCCAATGAGGACTTTTACCACATCATTTGTAACATTACGGTCATGATTATACCGAATAATCTCTGGTCATAATCATACCAAGTCCATCTATGCACTACAGGCCACAGATGACTTTCAACATTTTATAAACATGAGGATGATGACAATGATATAAAGAAAAATCTTTTAAATAAAATATAATATATTCTATTTATAGAATAACTTTAATAAAGTATTCTGTTTTATATAAAAAGATGTTTCTGTTTTATTACGTTATAATAATACGAATAAAACAAAACGTCATTTATCGCTAAATAATTCATATTATTAACTGACAATAATTGAATCAAACTGAGTGACTTCTCACATAAGCACTAATAATCAATACCGTGTGCTACTATGCAACCACACGTATTACTGTACTTTTACTACCGAGTAGTTCAACAGTAACAATGGTAAAACTTCCGCCGTTATTTTTAATAAAATATTTTTGTCGTTTTTTCAATCCGACAATAATTCCGTTGTGGGGTCCACCAATGATTGTGTCGTTGTACGAACATTCCCCGACAAAAAGAATATTTCCCGACCAAACGAATATTATATGATAACTTGGATACTTTACAAATTACAAATTTTATAAATACTACCCATAACTATTATATCAAATCCACACCATAATATATAAAAAATTATTTCGAGAAAAATTAAATATTTATTCATAAAATCTGGGTTTCACAATCTCCCCTCCTTATAGAATTTCGCCCTCGAAATTTATGTACGTACTTGGTATGCCGAACATGTGAGGATACCTTGACTTCACTTCAAATTCTAACTCTTGAGGTATAACCTTTAAGCATCGAATATAATCCTTCTTATCCAAGATTTAACACGTATCTCCTCATACGTTAAATCTTTTGCTATCTCGTCCGGTTCTAAATTAATAATGTGGTTCGGGTCGTCCACATATTTACGTAACATCGATACGTAAAAAAAATGTTCTGAACACGTAACATACTTGGCGGTAAAACGAGTCTATAGGCCACAGTTCCTACTTCATCGAGGATTTCAAATGGGCCAATTAAATCGAGAGTTGAGATTTCCTCTCTTCGTCGATTCTTGCTTCTAGAATAACGCCCTCTTGAACCTTCTTTTTCACATTTATCAGCTCTGAGTATGTAGGTTGAGCAGCTTTAACTTTATCGATTAAAGTCAATTTTAATCGTATCTTCGTTATCTTCACGTGGGTTCGTATATTCGCACTTGTAACCATATACGATCTTCTACACAACGCGTCAGCTACCACGTTCGCTTTTCCATGATGTTACGATCGTAATCTTCAACAGCTCGAGCCAACGCCTTTGGTGCATAATACGTTCGTTTTAGTTGAAGAAATATTTGAGGGTTTAAGAAATGAGTTTTGTACTGGGGTCAATACAAAATTTAATTTTACGCTCTGGGTAGACTAAGAAGTCTTCAAGAATACGTCAAGAAATTTATTAACAATAGAAATATCGTTCAAAACTGTGACCCTCATCCAAGACTTGGATAACACGTCACATTGATACCTATCAACTTGTCATCGTCATTTACAACGTCTCCTACGGAAAGTCTAGCTTCGGTGCATTCCACACCAGGAAGTCAACAACGAAAGGAACGGGGATTTTTACTTATGGCTTGATATGACAATGATTGACTTTAGTGGTTTGGTTACTTGAATTCGCATAATAGGTTGGTTAGGAATATGAAAGCTAACAACCTTACAAAAAGCATGATGAGCAGTTAACCAATCGTTTCCAAAAATCACATCAATGCAAGTATTTTCAAAGAGATAAGATCAACAGGTAACGTGAAAGTGTTGATTTGAACAAGATTTATAAATAGTTGAGGTAACAAAGGTTTCTTCTCTCCCAACGAAATTTCAACAGAGAAATCAAAGTCTAACTTCTCCGGAGTTAAGTTCAAATATTGAACACAACTAGGTAAAATAAAAGAGTGAGTAGAACCGGTATCTAACACGGTATAGACTTCGCAAGAGTTTATGACTAACATACCCGTGATAATTTTATTCAGGTTCCTCGTCACGAAAAAAAAACGCTCTCTCTTAAACTACTGGCTTTGGCTTTTCTGGGACGGTCTTTGGTGCCTCCATCCTATCTGAACTTGTCTTCGGTGAACGACAAAATCGGGCTAAGTGACCTTCTCTTCCACAATTGTAGCATGCTTTAGACGGCATCGCGCAGTTTGGACTGATGTGCCCCTCCCCTCCGCATTTGAAACATATGATAGGTGGTCGCTCTCCTTCCTTAACAACGGGTGCGGGTGCTGGTGCTGACGTCTTTTCCATCATTGTTGAATCTTCTCTTCTTGAAATGACCATTCTTATTGTTTTGGCCCTGATTACCACCGAAGTGGTTACCATTTCTGGCCTGTTGATTCCCTCCACGCTTGTTGTCACCACTTCAATGACTGCTCTCACTGGTATTATCATTTTGCCGACTGCTCTCTTTTGGTTGCGTTGACTCGTTATCGCGCTCCACTAACTGAGCCTTATTCACAACATCTGAATACAAACACAGTTTATGAGAAATAGATGTTGACGTATCTCAGGTTCAAACCTCGCAAAAACATTCGCGTCATTCGCTCTTCATTATCCACCAAGTGGGACGCAAACTGGGACAACTCAGCAAACTTGGCTTCGTACTGCGACACGGTCATGTTGTTTTGCTCCAACTTGATAAATTCCACCTCCTTCATGTGACGAATACTTTCAGGAAAGTATTTATCGTTGAACAGCTCTTGGTACTCTCCCAAGACATCTTCAGTCATGCGGCAGGTTGATACGCTTAAACGATTCCCACCAGTAATCTGCCTCTCCTGCAACATAAAGGCGGCAAAGGGACCTTTTGCTCCTCGGAGCATCCCAAGACATCAAATATCTTGGTAATATGCTTTATCCATGTTTTCGCTATAAGCGGTTTTGGCTCTCCCTTAAACTCTGGTGGTCCCAGCTCCTTGAACTGTTTAGCGGTGACCGTCCGAGAGTTTTCAGTGTTTCCACCTATATTTTGACATGAGCCACCTCGCTCACTGCTGTTGCATGAACTGCATAAAGTTTTTTTGAACATTCCATCATTCATCATCTGGTTAGTGTTGTTGTTTGCATGAGGATTGTCACCTTCCTGATGCACATTATCATGAAATTGATATGTGTGAATCAACAGTCGCCTGTGCTCCATTGCTATTCTCAACATCTCAGATGCCATTTTCAGATACTGCCACAAAATAAAAGTTAATTGATATGTCATATATTATCCTTATATTATGATTCCGACCAATTAAATACCATGCAAATAAACTTAGGTAGGTCATACTAGCGAATGAATTCTCCGTCTCTCCCCTCCTAGTTCTTTTCTCAAATCCTAGCCAGGGATCATATCCCTAAGCTCTGATACCAACTGTGACGCCCCCAAAAATTAGGTTATACGTCACCCATCTTAGGTCGCCACTTACATGGTACAAAATTCAAATCCAACTTAATAATACAACTGTCGTGTACAATACGACAAAAACATAAACTGTGAGTTTGAAATAAATTTATCTTCTAGAGAGTATTCATACTCAAAAGGAGTCCTCATTACATTTATTAACACACTATTACATAGAATAGTGAGGACTAC